>CM053789.1:115581802-115821802 GCA_028749045.1 Cupressus sempervirens | reverse complement strand
AGCTTACACCTGTATCTACATAATGACATTGTTACAAATGCATGCCTTAGTGTACATTGCAATGTTAACATCCAAAAAACTGTGAGTGAATAAAACTGCATTACTATCTTTCTATAGAGAAAAAAAAATTTCCATCCTAAAAGTATGCCAAATCTGGGAGAACTTTCAAGGAAATCTAAGGGAATCACCCAGCAGGATCATGTGCCATGAAAAAGGTTCGGGCTTGAAAGGCTTGAAAAAATCATGAATCCAGTGCCAATAATTTTGAGCACGCTTGCAAAACCAAAAAATATGCAAAAAGGACTTAGGTTGGCCACAGAAGGGGCATCTAGGATCAGGAACCCCAATTTGCTTGAGCCGAGGCCCCAGGGGAAGACCTTGGAAGGCAAGGCACCAAGCAAAGTGAGCAATCTTAGGTTCTATAATGGCACTCCAAATGGTGTCGAACCGTTTTCTCCATTGAGAAAGTGAAGAATGCAAATTGCACCATTGATTAAGCTTGTCCACCATAAGAAGGTGGGGCGAAAGCCATCTATATCCCATATTGGGCTTATAATTGGTAAATGGAGTAGCAGGAAACCACTTCCAATCATACCACCAAGGACGAACAGACTGAATCCCCACTTTATGAAGTAAGTGCACAGGGATGGAAGACAACAGAAGGTCATAAGTCTGGCGATTGGCACGAACAAGGTGGTATTGAACTTGCATATCCTTCCATGACTTGAAATTCATGGTGACTCTTGAAAAAATGTGCTTGGTGGTGCAGATGCCACGTTTAAAGAAATGTAGAGCACTGGCACCTTGAGTCTTGGCAACAGGAGTACCCTGGAAGGCAAACAGGGGAGACCACCAAATGTTCTATTGATTTAAGGACAGCCCATTGTGAAACTCATCACCAACCCAACAAAGCCAAGGCTTAATAGCTTCCCAGGCTTTCTAGATGCTCTTTATAACAAAAGAGCCCTGTATGACCACTGGTTCATGCATAGTGAGAAGGGTCTGAAAACCAATCCCCTTCCATGCCAGTCTATTAGCAGGGAAGCCTGAAGAGATGCAATGCCTGACAAAAATTTTCCAGGCTTCATCTCTAGAAATAGCTTTGATAATCCATTTAACACAGAGGGAAAGGCCCTACTTCTGAGTGGAAAGCAGGCCGAGACCCCCAGATTCCCTTGGGAGACAACAGAAATCCCAAGCAACTCTATGAAAACCATGATGGTCAGAACTAGAGGCCCAAAGAAAATCTATGAGAAAACATTCTAATTTGAGATAAGAAGCTTTGGAGGGAGCCCAACAAGAATAATAATACACATGGGTGGCAACCAAAATCTTAGAACAAATTTGGAATTTACCAGCAAGAGAAAGTGGCTTAGTGATCTAATAATCAAGCTTTTTGCTAATCTTTGTAAGCACAGCATTCCAAAGTTCCACAAGGGAAGCCTGGAAAGAAAAGGGAATGCCAAGAAAGCAGAAGATTTCTCCATGAGTAACCCATTTCCATTGGAATTGGCTGAGCCAAGGTGGAGCTGGCAAAAAGGACTGTCGGTAGTAGAGCGTTTTATGCCATTGAATGGCAGAGCCAGAGGCTTGACAAAAAGTGTCGATACAATTTAAAGAATTTTTGATGTTTTCTTCATTTTCAAGAAGAGCAAGAAAAGAATCATCAACAAAATGACTATTGACTAACTGGGAGGAAGAATCAAGCAAGGAAATGCCACAGACCAGTCCTGAAGACACAGAGTGAGCAAATAAATAACCAAACACTTTAGCAGCAAGGACATAAAGTACTGGAGCTAGAAGACAACCTTTTCTGATGGAATGAAAAAGTTCAAAAGCTTTATATTGCAAATTATTGATGGCGATGCAAGAATTAGCATCACCAAAGGGCATCTCCACAGACTGAAGGAAATTGGGACCAAAACCTAGAGCCTGAAGCATAGCCAAAATGAAAGGCCATTCAATGCGATCATAGGCTTTAACAAAATCTATCTTTAAAAAGATAGCTTTCTACTTGGACTTACGAGCCCATTCCATACCTTCCCAGATAGCAATGACGTTGTCAAGAATATACTTGGATTTGATGAAGCCAGTTTGTTTAGGCTGCACAATTAGAGGAAGCATATGGTGGATTTTGAGATAGAGTGCCTTAGCAATGATTTTATAAGACACATTCAGGAGGGTGATGGGCCTCCAGTTGCAAATGTCCTCAGGATCACCAGATTTAGGTATGAATTTAATATTGCCTTTATTTATGATCACTCCTAAGCTTTTAGAATGGTATGCTTCAAGATAGACTTTGTGCAGATTAGGACCAATTTGCTCCCAAAGATGTTTGTAAAATTCACAGGGAAATCCATCACACCCAGGGGATTTGTCATCCACCATGGAGTAAACTGCCTCTTTAAGGTCTCAGAGGGAAAGAAGTTGCTCACAGAAAGTGCGTTGCTCAACTGCGATATAGTTTGAAGTAACAGTAATACACTTTCTGAGAGCCTCCTCCTGAGCAACCGAATGGCCCTACGAAGAAAAAATGTTCTCATAGTGAAGAAGAAAAGCTTGCAGGATGTCAAGCAGACTGGAAAGAACATCAATTCCCTGTTTTATCTTTTTAATCCCAACATTGGTATGACGGGCTCGGAGAGCCTGGAAGAACTCCTTTGAGGCTTTGTCACCAACCTCCAACCAGTGAAGACAGGCTTTGATTTGAGCTCCTCGGCAACATAGTTATCAGCAATTTTCTTTTCATGGAGAAGCTTGGCAAGCTGAATTTGAAGATCCACATCAAAGGGGTTGAAGGTGAGCACTTCAAAGGCTTTTTTGAGGGCAAGGGTGTTGGCTTCATAAGACCATTTTCTAAAAATTGCCAACTGACACCCATAGATGCGCAAAAAATGAGTCATTCTAGTAATTACATCATTCCACCATTGAATCCAACCTCGATGGGAATGTGGATGTGGTTCCAAATTTCAGACACGTTGTATGTGGGAGATGGTGGAAGCATGTAACGGCACAGACATGTTAAGGAAGAATTGAGACTTGGCCACTTTGGGGACAGCTGTTTGCCAAAAAATGCCAAAATAAATGGGATACTGGTCTGACAACGTCACATCTGTTAGGGGAATGACAGGTAGATCATGATCTTCGGAAAAGAAAAGAAAAGATTGCGTTGAGATCATAGCACGATCAAGACATTTCAATATGCGGTCAGGACCGGCTTAAAAATTGGACCAAGTGTGCCAGGGCCCACTATCATGACGGTGGCTAGTATTGGGATCAAAAAGGCCCAATTTATGATGCATGTAAAACCAGGCTTCTCTTTCCCCAGCTATCCAATGGAAAGGCAGAATGCCATCTTTGTTAGAGGCCACTTCAAACAAATTGAAGTCCCCACAGAGGACCCAAATAGCTGGTGGTAGGTTGTCAACAAGCCAAACCCACATTTGTGCCCTTTCCATAGCATCATTGGAGGCATAAACATTAATGACTCCAAAAGAATGATTGCTAATGGAAAGAAAAAGCCAAATAATACAGTGTGTGGGGTCAGAACTATGTGAAATAATAGCAGAATGAATGTGAGGTGACAAGAGAGTAACTACACCACCTTGGCCAGCTTCATGCTGAGAAGAAAACATGACGCTATCTTGCCAAATGATGTGGTATGCAGTAGAAAGCATGAAACCAGAAATCTTAACTTCTTGCAGGCAAAGAAAATCTAAATTCCCAAGTCTATGATGGGTATCCTGGACATAGAACTTTCTAGGGAGGTTTGTAAGACCTTGAACATTTCAAGAGAGCAAGTTCATGAGAAATCTTCCATATCATCCTCATCCTCTAGAGAGGAGTAACTATTCTGCAAAAAGGTAGAAACTGGGTGAAAGTCAAATGAGAAATCCTCTGGACTTACAGCCTATCATTTGACCCCTGATATCTTTGCACGTCTAGGAGGACTGCGAGAACACCTTATTGTTGGTGGTACTATGGAAAAGACTGCAAGAGGAGAACGAGCCCCAGCCAAGGAATGGGCCCTAGCGGCCGCCTTAATCCCCTGCAAACCAACAAGGTTTGAAACCTGTGAAATCGAAACAAGTGGAACGAAAGCTGTTGGCATCTCCATGCTAGCAGGTGCTGACACTTCAGTGGAAGTAGGAGGAATCGCGGTAACTGACGCATAGGATGGCTTGGGGGCCAAAGGATTCAAGGCAGGCTTGCCTTTGCACCCAATAGTAACCCATTCTTTTTTTTTTCCTTTGACCTATTTGACAGGCATCACTTTAGGCTGGGGTTTGACCCTAGGCATAGCCAAAAGGCAATCCCTGATCTTGTGTTCCGCAGACTGGCACCTATAACAAGTGTTAGGTAGGTTCAAGTAAAGCACCATCTGTGCAAAGGTTTGAGTGCCAATCTGAATATCCACAGAATCCTTGAGATCTTTAGAAAGATCAACTTCAATGCAAACACGTCGCTAAGGGTGAGCATTAAAAAGTTTCTCTAGCTCCCTGGTAACAACTTTACTAAGGGCTTGGGCAATAGACTCAATAAAAGGCCAGCAGGGCAAGGGTAGACTTGGGAATTCAACCCAAATAGGAACCCTAAGCTTTTTATCATCCGAGATAGAGAAGTCTTGGGACCATTTTTGAAAAACAAGCAGAGAGGAATGCATAGACCAAGAGTCGTTGGTAAAAACCACATCTGCTTGCGATAGGTTAGCAAAGCGAAATAAAAAAAACCTTTGATAAGGTTTTGCACAGTGTCAAGGTGGACTCCATGAGGAGTCTAGGTTTTGTTGACCCATTCTCTGAGCATAGCTTCAGGGGGAGTCCTACCAAAAAAATACCCTATCAGGGTATGTTGTTCTAACTAGTCACATGCAGCATCAAATTCTTGCACAGGAAGGACAATATCAGGATTACCTCGTGGAAAACCTTTGGGACAAACTTACACAGGCGTTTGTTCGGTGGCGACGCCATGGCAGTTTGAAGCAGCAGCATGAACACCAGAAACAACTAGTTCACCGCTGGTTGGAGCCATTAAATCCTAACCTAAAGCTCCCACAGTAAATGCGGTATGACAAGTGTTGATAGAAGGGGAGTGCAAGCGAACGGTCGTACGCAAAAAATACTAAAAGTTTGCATGAAGCAAGAAAACCCTAGCAAAGCAGAAAATCATCAACTTACCCTCAAGTTTTGAGGTCCACAATTTTCAGCCACAACACGCGAGACTAATTGGAAGTCTGCATAAAAAGTAAAAGAAATATTAAAATCAAATTTCAATAACATGCTAATTTTAAGGAGTAAATTGTCAATATATATTAGAAGTCCAATTATATACGGACTCAATGAGGAAAATGCACAAAACATACTATTCTTCCAATTAAATCAAATCATTATTGACAGAATCAATGATGAATCACCGACCATTTGCAAAGGACGTTGTCACCTTATCTTATTCTGATGGATAAAAGAGTTAAGAGCCCGCAAGTCTATATAGAGTGCACATTTTATTAATTTATTATCTTCAAGTCGTCTGAATATATATGCAAAATGAAACAAGTGCCACATGTATAAATCGTATCAGTAAATATAAGATATATTATAATATATCTATATTTAAGCCTATTTGAGCATATTAAATAAATTATATTATATTACAAATTGTATAATTTATTTATAGTATGAAGTTTAATCTAAATAATAGAACAATGAATTGTAATATATTATGATATTTTTAAAAATATATAATAATACATAATAAAATTATATATATAATAACAATAAATTTATTTATTGAATATAATTTTAAAAAATATAATTAAATGTTTGAAGTGTTAGGATCAAATTTCAAATAACATATAATAAAATAATATAAAACTAGATACTTTTATCATAATTTTTGTATTATCATTATTATAATGATGATAAAATTTAGTGTACAACTTAATAGCTTGATAGTTGTTGTGGTAACCTTAGCGGTTGTTTTTATACCATTAATTTTGGTGTTCATTTTTCATAAACAAATGTGTAAACTTGATATAGGTATGAAATGAATTCAAATTAATACACTAATCTTCCTTAGTTAATGAAAAAACATTATTTATATTTTTGAAATTTATTGTATTAGTTTCATTGATTGGAAATTTCTAAAATGAAGTTAATTTTTCTTAAATATACTACATATAAGATGATACCTTTATTAAATAATTATAAAAGTGCCACATGTTTTGTTCTAGATTTTAATTTCACAGTGTGATAGATTATTAATTATAATATAATCTAAGCACATATAGATGTATTATGTAATTGGTGGACAATCTTAATTGTAGAGACCAATTGTAATTTTTTTTTAAAATTATGGGACATTTAAAGAATCAACACAAATTTTTATGGGGAAAATAAGCTCTGAGGATTTGACACAATTTATAAGGTAAAATAATATATTTCTCTCTAAATCTTTTCAAGAATATTAATTGTATAGTTCTTTTAAAAGTGATTCATAAGAAGTATTTTAAGAATATGAATGATATATTTACTTATTATATTTTTAAAAAAATATTGCTTACAAAATTTCTACTTATCAATTTAAATTATATATTTTATGTTTTTGATTAAAATTATATTATAATTATGTATTTTTATATACAATAATGATATCATCTCAAATATTATCGTTTGACCAAGTAATATTTTTCTCTAAGAAAATAACAAAACATTAACTCATTTGTTTCTTATGTAGGGGACCCTTCAAGATAGATCAATTGTGGCAATAAAGAAACTAAGAGAGGCAATCAAGGAGATACAAAATTTTATAGGGAAGTTAAGTTGATAATAGGAATTCGTCACAAGTATTCAACACAAGAACCTGATTCACCTCATTGGTTGGTGTGGGCCTCATAGATTGTTGGTTTATGAATATATTTTTAAAAGAAGCTTTATAAATGAGATATAAATTCAAAATTATCTATATTTTGTGGATCTTATAGCTGCATATCATTTTAAATTGAATTAATATTTTAATATTTACTTGTGTTTATATCATTAGTTGTAGAGGTATATTTGTTTAAAGTAATTTATGATTTATTTTTAATGTTAATATTATTTCTGATTTAAAACAAAGCTTTAGATTTTAGCTTTTGAATTTATAGAGTTAAAACTAATTCTATTAAATTATTAAGTCAATAGGATTTTTACTCCACAATGGTCAGGAAATTGTCATCTATAATAAACTATTAGATGTTGGATGTCACCGTATTTGGTTAATGTGCTCTTAGCGTCATTATGGACATAGAAAATTTTTGAACCTTGGGTGACATGCATAATGTTTTTAAGATAAACCTTTCTTTTTCCTTATCACTCAACTTTCCTTATTTGGTTCTCAATAAATAGTCCAACTATCTTCAAGATGACAAGCAAGACATTCAATAATGTCCTTCTGCTAGTGTATACACATTATTCACATGAATTGAAAATTTCTATGAGTTAGAAAAATAAAGGGAATAGTAGGAAAGGTAAGTGGAAAAACAATCTCTATCCCACCCTTATAGTTAGAAATATTTTATTTTTTTGTTTCATTTTTATTTGTTTCAACACAACCACTATTGTATTTTCGAAAAAACTTACATTTCTTTTGTGCATATTTATTTTCAAAGATTTCTCTATTAAATTTGATTAAGGATTATTTATCAAAGAGTTGCTTCTTCTTTTTTCCTGATTAGATGATGATTACTCTGGTGTGCAAAATAAATAAATTGTATTCATCTTTGCATTGGAAATCTCTTTTTTGTTGTATAAGAGAACCTTTGACTATTGATAAATAGACAATGTATTGTCTTCATTATACTATTGACAATATCTCTATCATGATCAGACCTAGCTTCAATATTTTTCACAACTTTTACAACCCCTAAATAGTATTGATATATCCCTTTTTAATGCTTTCATGAATTGATGATTTTTTATACTTGCAAACTAATAAATTTGGCTTAATTAGTTATCAAAAAAAAAATCATAACCTTTTTTAATGTAGCAATGTTTGTTAGTTTTTTATTTTCTAGTTTCTTAGCTATGCATACATGTGAATTTTACTATAGATTATTTTCTAACATTCACTATAGATTCTTTGCATAACATATTAGAAAAATAATACACATTACTTTTATTTTTTCTATCAGTGTTACCTTGGATGAATTTGGCATGAACAATTTTGTTCCTCCATAGACAACATACTAGTTGGGCTCCACGAAAATATCATGCATTTCAAGCTTGTTGGTGTTTTAAAACTACTAAGCAACAAAATGCTTAATACCAAAATGATATCACTCACACAATCTAAGGATTAGCCAATTCCTATTAGCAATTATATGTGCAAACCATTTGGATCCAACTTCAAAAATACCACGGGTGGTTTTCTACTCCTTAGGCTCTGCAAAACTAGGGTGGGTATACCCAGAGATGATTCAAGACTAAAAAACATTGTATGAGAATTATTTTAGTTTCATTCTAATTCTCATCTCAAATCCTCAAATACGTGCATAATTCTTGACAATTTGATAAACACATCCCATACAATAGATTTGACCAAAATTCTTCTATAGATCTACACGTGTTCTCAGCAATAGTGGATAACTGAAGCTAAAATACTTTATGCAAACAAGTATCAACCAACTTTGAAGATCTTCAGGAAATAAAAGTGAAATTGATTATAATTCTGTATTTGAAACCAATTTATGACATACTTCTCTTTCAACTAAATCAATTTTGACTAGTGCCTAATCCATTAGGGTTCAGGATCTACTACAAATCCTTAGATCTAATTTGTTGCCTTACAACAAATATTATCAGCAATTCTTATCAGAATTCATCATTCAAAAAATCCTTCCTACTACTGTAGCAACCTTATCAAATTCATCAAAGCTTTAGCTTTATCCATTGAACTAATAGTAGTGGTGAACAGATATACAACCTAACTGGATTGCATTAAATTGCACAAGTCTTTACTCATATAATATCAAGATGACCAAGTAACTAAAAGGAGACAAAATTCAGAAAGAATTGATATGGGGACAACTCATAATTTGTATTCATTTTCTTTGAAAATTGTATACATTTGCAGTAAACTCAGAATGACCTTAGGAAAAACACAGAGATCTTTCTATATTAATGTATTCTCAGGAACTAACAGAGATAATACATCATAAAAATTTCTCCAAAAATTGGACCAAAAACAAGCTAAGTATATATCACTTAGGCATTAGAAAATTAGACCCTTCTCTAGCCCTAGAATCTCACTTATATAGTGTGAGATGCAACAAGCTTCAGGCTAAGAGAAAATGATAGGTGTCCTTTACAAGAGATAATTACATACACCTATCATAAAATGACAAAATGTGGGTAACAGAAGATGTCTAGATCAAACATTCCTTTTGGTGGGTCCGCTTCTTTCACATCCTCTATTGTTGTTGATTTGGCTACTATTATGATCCCTCTTTGTATGCAACTGCCAAATTAGCCAAGGATGAAGTTTGTCCCTATGATTGCAAGTTAGTCTCCACCTGTGGGTTTTCACCATCTCTATCTTATATGATGGGAATAACTTCTACTTTTCCTTCTTCTTTGGTTGTATCAATGTCCTATGGGCCCAGTTCTGCAACTTAAAGTGACTGATCATTCTTGTCTTCTTCTCCTTGTTGGCCTTGTGTAGTGATGGTGTCAATAATTTGGATCTCATCACCCTACACCTCATCACTGTCAATTTCTATTTCCTCAATCTGTTCACCAGGAGCTATTTCTACCATCCACTTGTCAAACAGTGTGTCATCTGGTCAATTGAATTGAAAAATATCACTCTGCCTCTTAAGTACATACTTAGCCTCATTATCAATAGCAAAAAATTCCTATTTTAAAGAAACAAATAATATTTGGGCCTTCACCATTTCTTCCATTGTGGTAGCTCACCATGCATGCCTTGTTCCATTTATTATTCTATTGATCCTTAAACAAAAAATATCATCAAGGTCCTTCGCCCATTCATGTTTATTTTTCAAATTATTTCTTTTATCTAGGGTATGAGGAAATAAACTAAATTTTTGGCTCTTGTACTTGTTCAAGTAGCCTACTATTATTCTCTATAAATGAATCCTTTTATTGTCAAAATTAGCAAGATAAAAAAAAAAATATCAAAAGTTTTTTCAATTTGATCATAAGAATTCTTTATGATAGAGAAACACAAAAATGCCATTTCTTTCTCCCTTCTCACCCATTTATTCATGATAGGCTTTAAAGCCTCATCATTGGCTTTCGACTCCTCCCAAATACTAATCACCCTGGCCAACTGATCATGAATTAGTGGCCATTCAACTTTGTCCCCCAAATATGTGAGAGATTTTCTTAATTTATCTTCATATTTTGCATCCAACTCTACATGTAGGGCCCATAGTTCACCCTTTTCTTCTTCAAAATGCTCAGTAGTGTAGTACTATGGCCTTTGGGGTGTATCTAGTATTTCTATGAAGGGGGTGGATTTGAAGGGTTCAATTGGGGGGGTGAGGGTATGTTATTCTTGGTGCTACTGACCTACCCATTTGCTTGTTCTGAAGCTCAATTCTCCTTTTTACCTCTTTATTGTAGGTATCCACAATTGCCTCATACTTGCTTTACAACTTAACCATTTCCTTTTCCTCCCTCTTTGTAGTAGCCAAGGAAAATTGAGAGTAATCTACATTCATGTGAGCTACCTATACATGTGAGGTATTAGCAACTCTCCTCACAATGATACTCCCTGTTAGTCTTGAATCATCAGGCTATGATGGAACAACCCTGGATCCTCTTCTTAATGACCTCATGACAAGAGCATCTTGGTCATTACTAAATGCAATTCCCAAGAACTCCTTTTTATTTGGATCTTGCAATCCCAAATTATTTGACACAGAATTAAAAATCAAGGCATCAACAATGTCCCAATTGGGCAATAATAAAATATTTGCAGCCTTTACCATCTATCTCCCTTCTTTAGGGGTTGTATTCCAGAACTCTTGGATCATTTGTTCCTTTATTTGATTTTGAATGGAGGCTTCATCCATTTTTGGGTGCTCTATTTTCATATTCTTACATCTTTCCTCAAAAATGTGCATGTTTTCCCTCCAAGAAAACTAATGGAAAGCCCTCGACTTTACAAAACTGTCATTAGACAAAAATTACTTACTTTCTTGTTCCAAAATAGGATCCAATTGTCTTCCCTTAAAATCTACTACAATCAACTCAAAACTTGGCATAAGAGGCTCCTGGGGGTTCCCTTCATCAATCTCTGCTTGGGTAACAAAAACTCCCCCTTGTGATCCAATTTGTTCAATTTTCTCATTAGTGAGCTACTCCTCCTCAAATCTCATGGGGTTTTGTGAAGGTGAGTAACTCTCATCATGTGGTTCCTCTTCCCTTATTATCTTTCTCCTCTTTGGAGAAGGTTCGGGAGGCCTTTCTTCAAAAGCAACACTAGTAGATTCAACTATCTATTTTCCTTTACCCACAATGGGCCTTTAACCCTAAATGACAGTATATCCTAACCTCCTTTGAACAACTAGTAGGCTTGCCCCTATATTAGAAGTGAAACCCAATCTCCTCATTATTTCCCTGGCCTTATCTGGAAAAGAATCAATGACATATTGTTTTTTCTCATTCATCACCTCCATTATTTTAGGGAATGTATTCATAAGCTTATTAACTTTATCTGCAATAGTTATAACATTACTTAGAGGGCTATAATCTTTGTCAAAACAATTAATGAAACTCAAAACTTTTGAATAGACTCTCCATTTTTCTTTCTTTGTTTCTTGCTCCTGCAGAGAGTACCCATTCCTTATTACATCTTTCGAGAAATAAAACTCATGCTCAACTAGATGAATCTTGATCCTATGCCTAAGAGCCAAATTAAAAAAACCCTTTGCATCACAAAAATGAGGGTGAGATACTGCCATCTTATACTGATCCAAAAACTTGCACAGTAGCCCCTCTAGAAAGAAACTATGCTATACATATGGCCTTATATATTTTTAAAGACTAATTCAAATTATTGAAGACAACTCATTTGAAGAAGCTTTGATAGCACCACATTTGAATCATTTACTCAAGGTCCATATGTACCAATTTAACAGAAAAATAATTAAACACTTTCTGATCTAATTACCTTGCTTCTTGGTCTATACTATAATCTCACTAATAATGTTAACTAGTAGTTGACTATCCTGATATAACAGAGTTGGAAAATATGAACATTAAACTCTAAAAAACCATAATAAAATTCAACACAAGTTTGACACTAGGATTTAATGTGGAAACATAATTTGGGAAAAACCACCAACAATATGTCACTATTTTTCAATAAGGTTTAGATCATGAATGATCAGTTAAGTGTTTTTGACAATCATGTCAAAGGGGGAGATTGTTGATCAAATAAGTAAGATTGACAAATGAGTGTCAACACACTTAACCATTTTCACTATACATGCTGAGTTATAGATAGTACTGAGTAGACTAGAAGATAGTATGTGCCGAGCAAGTTATAGTAGGTGCCGAGCAGATGAGACCAATATGTGTCAAGTAACTTAGGATCCAAAAAGAGTTGAGCATTGCAAAGTTAATAGGAGCCAAGTGTTTCAGGAAACAATAGAAGTTGAGCAATGTAGAAAACTTATAGGTGCCAAGTGACACAATAATTCTATAGGAGTCAAGCAACCATGAAACATAGTGGATGTCGAGCAATCTACAATAGATGGTGTTGAGCATTAGTATTACTTCATGTGCTAAGAAATGCAGGATCAACATCAAAGTTTATGCAATCACAAAAAAATATGTAAAACAGTTATGCATGACTCATAGTGGGATAAGGAGATAAGATCAAATCCTTTCTTTTGTCCATGCACTCTACATGCAGCCAATTAGAAAATTGGAGATTGAATGCAACCAATGGGTGAATTTTTAGGATTTGAGTGGGAACACTTGAATCAAGGATGCATAAAAAACTACTAATCTTTATAAGGGAGTCTTGATGCCATTGAACAAGAGAGAGGAGTGGAGTCAAAAGAAGAAGTAAAAGCAAAGCCTATTATTAAGGTCATTGCAGAACATTGGTGTCAATGATTTAGTAGAAAGGACAGCATTTACACATCTAGTTGATCAGAATAGAACAAGGAACACAATTAGCAAATCAAATCTAGCAGAGATCAGTGATAGAAGAGTAGATCAAGTACCTGAGATTAGCATCAAAGATTGCATTAGTTCAGGTGTATTATTCTAATACTCTCTCACAATTGTATTAGGAATTTGGAAATCCTATTGAGTTAGGTGGCTTTAAAAGCCTTATGTAAATCCTTTAATAGGGTGACATTCTAATTTGAATGTTCTAAGTCCTCTAACAAGGCACACTCCTAACAGGGTGTAGAAATCCTTTAATAGGGTCACATTTAAAATTGTGTTGTAGCCTTTAATAGGGTAAACCATTAGAAGTGGTTGAAATCAATTGCTGCAGTAATTTTGTGAGTATCATCCCCACCCTAGTTTTACCTTCTTATTCTTGGAGGGTTTTTGGATCACCGAAATCTCAAGTGTTATGTGGTTATGCATGTTTGCTTCTCATGATTGTTTAATGTTTATATGCATGCATGTTAATTTTAGTTATATGTTATCAAGGATTTAAAATATATAAAAAGGCTAGTACTTCTGATTCACCCACACACCCCCCCCCCCCCCCTCTCAGAAGCACTCTTCCCATTATGACATTCCAACATTTTCTACTTAACTTCCTTTGATACCCAAGTGAGCTTGGTATAAACTACCCTCTGCACAGAGTAAACTCAGGAATGCTTGATAGACCAGGAAAATTTTCTTCATTGACCAAGTGAGCTTGATATGCATTGCTACCAACTAATATGATAGTTTTGTAACATCACAGAAAATACATAATTAATGAATTGTATCCAATAATATCGCTCTTTGGCATTGATGGCAACACAACATGTCATAGTGCAATGAAATTTTGAGAACAAGACTCCCTTTGTTAGAAAGTTTCTCCCTCTTTGATTTTATGCAAAAAACTTCTCTTTTTAGTATTCTCCCTTTGTGAATGAACTTCTTAACATCTCCCTCAACAAAATTTCAAAAAGATATAACAGTAAACTTCTCCCTCTTTGATAACACATGGCAAAGATAATTTTGATTAGTAGTAATGTACCTCGAGTACAAGTTCATCTACAATATGTCCTTGTCAATACTGTAGCAACTAAAGGATCTTCAACTTGGTTCTTGTTGATACATCACTAAACTTTATTTAGTGAGCTTTAGATAGGGAAATGACCCCTAACTTACCTCTTAGATACAAAAATGCATCCTTATGTAATGGCTTGGTGAATATATCTACAATTTTTTCTTTTGTATGCACATATTCCAATCTAATTTCTTTGTCCTAAACTAATTCTCTTACAAAGTGGTATTTTATAGAAATGTTCTTTGTTTTGAAATGTAGTAATGGATTCTTTGATATGTTGATTGCATTGGTGTTATCACAATACATCACTATTGGCTCTTTGATTTCAACCTTCATTCCTTCCAACAATTATTTGAACCAAACAAGGTTAGAACAATTCATTTCTATTACTACATATTCTACTTCTACTATGGATTGAGATGTGTATTTTTTCTTCTTACTTGTCCAAGATACCAACCTTTTACAAAGAAAGAATGCTCCACCACTGGTACTCTTTATGTCATCAAGATTTCCTACCCAACCAACATCAGTAAATAGCTTTAGATCAAGGTTACCTCCAAATTTGTACCATAAGCCATAGTCTTCAATACCTTTGAGATATCTCAAGATTCTTTTTATTGCCATCATGTGGTTTTCTCTAGGTTTGGATAAGAATCTTTCCATAATTCCAACTGTTAAGGAAAATTCAAGTCTTGTATGTACAACATATTATAATTTCCTAATTATTGATCTGTATAAGATTTGATCTACTTCTTTGGAGTCATCATCTTTTGTAAGCTTAAGTCTAGTACACATGGGGGTTCCAACTAGTTTTGAATCTTCCATTCTAAATTTCTTGAGTATCTCTTTGATGTACTCAGATTGAGTGGTATAGATACCATTTCTATTTTGTCATATCTGCAGTGCAACAAATAATTTTATTTCACCAAACATGGACATTTCAAATTCTTTATTCATTTTTTCTAAAAAATATTTGCATAATTCATCATTTCTTGTGAATAGAGTATCACCCACAAATATTTCTACCAATACAATCTTCTTATCTGGTCCTTCCTTGATATATAGGCTATTTTTATCATTTGTTCTTTAAAAACTAATTTGTATCAAATAGTTATATAGTCTTTCATACTAGGCTCTAGGAGCTTGTTTAAGACCATATAGGGCTTTGTGTAATTTGTAGACCATGTCCCTTTTGTCTAAATCAACAAAACCTTCTAATTGTTCAATTTTCACTTCCTCATCAAGAATTCCATTCAAGAAATTAGATTTAACATCCATTTGATATACTTTGAATCCTCTATGAACTACATAAGAAAGTAATGTCCTAACACCTTCTAATCTTGCAACAAGGGAAAAATTTTCACCATAATCAATACCTTCTTCTTGAGAATAACCTTAACATACCAACCTTGCTTTGTTTCTTGACACTTTTCCATCTTCATTCAGCTTATTTTTGAATACCCATTTTGTACCAATGATATTTTTATCTTTGCACCTAAGCACAAGAGTCTAATTTTTATTCTTTTCTATCTATTTTATTTCTTTATTCATAGTTGCAATCCAACTTTTATTTTTCTAGTACATCTTTAACACTTCTAGGTTCAAATTCAACAAGTAAACATGTACCTTTTAGTTTGCTTCTTGTCATTGTTCCATCTGATTTGTCTCTAATGATCTGATCAGGTGCATGATATCTTCTAACATATTTAGCCATTACAATTTTTTTAATTTTTGAATGAACTATATTTTCTTTATTTTTAATTTCAACTTCTAGCTTGGGTCCTACTATCTATGGCTTGGGTTCTTTAGACTCAATTTGCGCTAACTCAGTAGCCTCTGAATGTGGCTCGGGTCCCTATGACTCAGTTTGCACTTCCTGTAACTCAGCAGCTGATGGATATTTTGAGAGCTTAGGAGATGAAGTCTCCTTTTTGTCAAATGTGTTTGGAAATGCATTAGGTTCATCGTAGACAAATCTTCTATAATCTTCTAGCTCCTTTTTGCTTTCTTCTTCAATCTTTTCTACAAATTCATCGATTCTCACATGTGTACTTTCTATGATTTTGTGAGTGGACAAATTTAGACATTTGTATGCTTGACTTCTATAGGAATATCCTAGAAATATACTTTCATCACCTTTTACATCAAGTTTTCCTTTTCTAGATTCTTTCAAGATATAACATTTGTTGCCAAATACTTTCAAGTAACTTACATTAGGTTTGTAGCCATAATATCGTTCATAGGGAGTTTTGTTTGAGTCCTTCTTCAATTAAACTCAGTTCAAAGTATGAACTATAGTGCTAATAGCTTCCTTCTAGTATTTGATAGCAACATTCTTTTCAATCATTAGTATCCTTGCACAATCCATAATGGATTTGTTTCTTCTTTCAACTATTCTATTCTGCTTAGGAGTACCAAGGGTTGATACTTGTCTTTTGATTCCTCTTTCAATGTAAAAATTGTTGAATTCATTTGAAATGAATTCACCACCTCTATTTGATCTTAATTATTTCAATATTTTTCCTATTTCCTTTTCTACTCTGGCTAGATACCATTTGAATTTCTCAAAATCTTCTAATTTTTCTTTCAGATACATATTAGTCATCATTCTAGTATAATCATTAACAAAAAGAATGAAAAACTTTTCTCCACTATAAGTTTCTATTCTAATGGCTCCACATAAATTAGTATTTATAATTTCCAAGACATCTTCGGTCTAATAGTTTTTTCTTTTAAAACTAGTCTTTCCCATTTTACCAATTTGGCAATTCTTGCATAATCCAACATCAAGTTTCTTCAAACTAGGAAGACCTCTTACTCTTCTAAGTTTTCTAATCTTGACCATATTATCAAAGTTTACATGACATATTCTTCTATGCCATAGCCAACTTTCTTCTACTTGAGCAATAAGACATGAACAATCACCAAGATCAAGATAAAATAGGTTACATTTTATTTTCCTGCTTGATCCAATTAGACTTCCTTGGTTATCTAGTAGTCTTGCCTTTCCATTCATGAATTCTACCTTGAATCCAATGTTTTTTATCTATTCTACACTCAATAAATTATGTTTTATTCCTTCAACCCAATAGGCATTATCAGATACAAGTTCATTGGCTAATGAGGTTCAACCTTTCCCTTTTATACAACAAGGTTCATTATTCTCAAACCTTACACTACCTCCATCATAGTGTTCAAAATGTTCAAACATAGTTTTTTCTCTAGTCATATGGTGAGAACATCCACTATCTATGATCCATGTGTCATTTTTGCTAACATGAGAGACAAGTGTCATCTTATCTCCTTCATCATCAAATTCATCTTTTATAGCAATATACACTATTTCATCTTCATTGTTATCAAAATATTTTTCCATAAAACAAGTTTTTTGTCTTTGTAGGATTTTTGACCTTTGAGTTCCTTCTTTCCTTTGTAATTGTGGCTTTTCTTTTCTTCCTTGCATTCTTTTTTTGGACACCTAGTAGCAGTATGACCAATTTCTTCAAAAGAGAAATAGATTAGAGGGATTTTACCTTTGTACTTTCTTCTACTCCTAAAATATTTTTTTGCAAGTAGAGCTTCAATAATTTTAAGATGACTATCAAAACTTTCTTTAGTTTCTTCCTCACTTGTTCACTGATTATCTTTTATGTTCTTTCCTTTTTCTTTGAGTGAGAGTTTAGCTTCAAATGTAGACTCAATATTCTTGGAAGCAAGAACATAGTTGTCAAAGTTGTCCAGTTCAAAAGTTTCCAATATTCCTTCTAGGGCATCCAAACCTATCTTGTTACTTGGATCACTTCTCTTTTCTTGAATAGCAAGCACTCTAATTCCATAAATGGGAAGCAAAATTCTAAGAACTTTACTTACAATAGCTTCTTCTTTGATTTCTCCTCTAGATGGTCTAATTGTACCAACACTAGCCTTGATCCTTTCCACATATTTTGCAACATTTTTATCTTCTCTCATCCTCATTTGATCAAATTTTCCTCTAAGGCTTTCTAATTTTTCTCTTCTTACATTGTCATCTCCTCCATAGATTTCTTTTAGCTTGTTCCATATATCAAAAGTAGTTTTACACTCTTTGACCTCATCAAATTCAGCATAACTAAGAGCATATGCAATGTCAATCATCATGATGTTATGGTTCTTCTTCTCAATAATATCATCAACTAATAATGTTCCAATGGGAGTTATATATTCTTCACCATGATATTTGCATCCTGAATCACTAATGGTAGCCAAGTGAAGCCTCATAAGTCCTTGCCATGCTGCAAAGTTGTTTTTGTTCAGCTTTGGAATCTCTCTCTTGTAAGACATCCTAATTTTTAGCTTAGGTCCTTAAAACCTTTTTTGCAAGCACAAAAAGATCTAATACCAATTGTTAGAAATATAAGAGTAACTAAGAGGGGGGGTGAATTAGTTACCACTAAAATAAACTCCATATCCCTTATATGTCAATTAAAATTTAGACTGATAAAACAAATTACTGTTGATACTCTGTAAACACAAAAATTACTATAACTTGGCAAATGCAGAGTGTGAATTACTTTATGAGATCTCAAGATGTTATTAGTAATTTCTTGCAAGCATGAAACAAATAACATTAATATATGATACACCAAGATTTAATTTGGAAATCTAATTTTGGGAAAAACTGCCAATGTAACTAGTTACTATTTTTCACTCTTCTAAAGTGAGCCCTATTAGGAGCCAACCCTGTCAAAGGTTACAAAACACATGGGTAGATGTGATCCTATTAAAGTATTTAATCACCCTAATTAGAAGTGGCCTTGCAAAAGTTCTTGAAACAATTCAATGGAATTTCCACCTTGTTACAGGATTTACAAATGGTTGTTAAACCAACATTATTAAGAGATGTTAGTTCACTACTATAATTGTTAGAGAGTAACAGTGAAATGACCTGATTGTGATGCAACTAAATTTTTGATTATAGATCTTTTCTCTAGTTCATACTTAATCCTTCTTGATCAAATAATAATTTTCTTCTCCACAAGGATATCTACTTATCTTTTAAGTTTGCTTCCTCTCTTTTTCTCTTTCAACTCATTCAACTTACATCTCATATATTTTAAAATCACAACTTGACCTTTTACTTATACCTTTTAGATTGTCAAGTTAGCTTAAATAAAAATTAGAATAACCAATATTCATCACCTTAGTTTGCTAGAATCAATAGGTAAAATAAGTAAGCTTTACATGCCAAAATAAGAAGATCCTTTAGAAGAAGACCTAGCTTAGTAGAAATTGATTCTAAAGTGATTTCCTATGTTAACCAATAGAAGCTTGGTTAACACTGTGAACTTGCAAAATTATTTTGGTAATTGAGTGAACTTGATTAGTATTGACTCTATTCAACTTTTCCTTTGTTGACTAAGTGGTCTCAGTTAACACTCTTTTATGCTTAACTTCTTTCAACACCCAATTGAGCTTGGAAGAAATTGTCTTCTACAGAGAGTAAACTTGACAATGCTCTATAGACTAGGAAAATTTTCTTTATTAACCAAGTGAGCTCAACATGCACTACCTGCCAACTGATATGACATTTGTGTAACATCATAGACAAGACACAATTAATCAATTGTATCTAGCGCTCCCTTCTCCTCTCCAAGTTTAGTTTAGGTGCATCCTACTAGAAAAGGAAGTTAGCCTCCTCTGGAGACTCAACCTCATTGTTTAACTCCCACAACTTGGAGGTTGTTTCCATGTTTCAAAAGGTTTCCTTTAGGTAAAAACTGCAGGTAAGGGTGCAAACTTTTTTGAAAATAGTTTTTGGCACATCTGGTGTGACAAACTCTTGAAGTTTTATAAGTTCACTAGTGTCAAAGAAGAAAAGTTCCAATATGTGTTGAGAAGACAGTGTTGCTCTTAGTATTTTCAGGCCTTGAAGAGGTTCACTTTCAAGTACTTGGTGACTCTATCCTATAATATATATAGTTTCTAGACCAAGTTGTTGTGATTCATTCCCAAAGCTCACACAAGGTCATCTTCTAGAGGTAATTTTTAATACAATGAGCTTTCATTTTCAAACTCTAGAAAAAAAGAGAGATAGATTGTCTTAATCACCTGCTAGGAGTATAACAGTAGTATGTACACTTATGAGATCTCTTTCCACTCCTATTGATAAATCATAGCCTAGGTTATTATCTTTTTCATATAAATAAGTTGTTATTCTGTATGGCTCAGCCTAGGGTAGATGTTTTAATGGTGGAAGTCCTCTCCTTCTGGCTCAAAGACATAATATTCCAATGTCATCTCTCAAAAGTCCACCTAATTTCACTGGTGATACTTCCATCTCTTCTATTGAACATATTCAAGAGATTTGAAATGTCTCTAATATACATGGTATTATAGGAGATGATGTTTTTGTTAGGCTTCTACCTTCATCCTTGAAAGGAAAAGAATTGCAATGATATAGAGGTTTTCCTCATAACTCTATTATTAATTGAGATGGGTCAGGAGTGAGACCTTGTAAGTATTTTGAGGATAGAAATGATCACATGTCACTTTTAGAGTAGCTAAAAACCATCAAGAGGGCACCCCATAAATATGTGACAACTTTTAATTATAGATTTTAGAAGACGTGGGATAGAATACCCATTGTAATAAATCCTTCTGCTAGTAATGCATTATTGTATTACCTTAGAGCCTTCAACAGTGATATTGCTACCACTCTACAATCTATGGGAGGGCACACTTTACCAAAGGCTTATGAGATTTCCATAAGAGCAAAAAATATCTTGATATGAGGGAAGTTAGATCCAAGGCCTCTGATTCCTTTCTTTCTTGGCATGCCCAATCATTAGCCTATTGTAGCCCTTATTCATACTTCCTTTGCAAGTTAGTCCCTTATTATGGTCCTAGTAGCCTAGACATCTTATAATTGAGTTGATAAGATTGAAGCCATGATGTGGAGTATGGATAAGAGGTTGCAAGATCAAGAAAAAAGTATGGAGGACAATGGTATAGTAATGCAAAAGATGGTTAATGATTTGGTGACTATGAAGAGGCAATAAGCTCAAAATAATAAGTCTCCCCAACTTCATTATCAAGGTCCCATACATAATAGATGCTCAAACTAGAGTCACGTCCACTATAATCATAGTATACCTATCAACAACACCCATACCACAAGTACCACCCTAAATAGGGCTTTAGTCCCTAAAAATAATCTTGCTCAAGATCGAGACTTCTGCCCTTCTTGTAACTACTCCTATGGATATTGTTTGTGTTAAAGGGTAGAGTCTTCTTATTTGGAATTAACTATAGAAGAAAATGTAGTGGATCAGCAACACAATTCTAATAAACCTACTAATGATTCTCACCCACAATGGCAAGTTGATTGTTCCTTCATGAACCATCAAGTAGAAGAGCATTGTTATGTGAATCAAGCCCCATTGTTCACAACACTACAAGCAAGAGAAGAGTCATTGATGATGATATTCCTCCCCTTCCCAATCAAGCCTCAACATCAAGTGCAATACCTCATGTAGAATTAGTAGATCAGCAACATAGTGCTAATCAACTTACTAATGCTTCTCAATGGAAAAGGAAAAATAATGGTAGAAGAGATGTGAATGATCCTCAAGTTGTCCCATCTCAACCTCCTATACATGCAGCCCCCAAGGTTTCTACCAAAGCACCTAATGTATCATTTAGTGTGGTAAAATAAATGAAGAAAAATATGTAAATATTTCTATGTGGGATGCTATTGCTACCATACCTATGCAAAAGAAGTTGCTACAATATGAGTTGGAGAGCATTGAACCAAAGAATCAGCCACCTAGCATGGAGAGTGCCACAAGTTTTGTACAACCATTAAAGGAGGTAGAAAAAAGTAAAAAGGTTACACCTCCTCTATTTTATTTTTCTCTAATTATAGGGGATAAGCTATTCTAGAATTGCATGATTGATTCAGGAGTTAGCAGTTTGGTGATTCCCAAGTATGTTGTTGATGTCTTAGAAATGAAATATGAGCACATCATTAGAGATGTACTATAGTTTGATGGTAGTACTATCAGTACTATAGGAATCCTTAGGAATTTTTAAATGGCCCTACATGAATGCCCTAGTTGGGCTATAGTTCAAGATATATCAGTTGCTAAAATTAAGCCACACTTTACCATCTATCTTTCAAGAGATTTCACCATCCAAATAGGTTCTTACATATCCTTTGATTGGTCATACATGTTTTTTAGAACAATAAATGGAACTAAAGCCTCAATCAAAGAAAATCCCTTAGCCCTCAATCATATTGAACCCTACACTTCTAACCCCATCAATATGAATTCTACTATCCTAGAGATAGATGAAAATGACATAGTAAATGATCCTACCACTTCTCTAGCAGAGATACCTAATTTTATCTTAAATGAATGGACCAATGCATATCAGTTTGATCCTATATCAAAACCCCTAGAGATAGACCTTGGTACTTATTGCATATCAAAGAAGGATGTTCTTGTTCCTAACCTTATGAAGGCAAAAGAGGATGCAAGTGGGATATGGAGCATGTAATTTTATGGATCAAGAAATAAAAATGGATCAGGTGTTGATGTGATATTGATTTCTTCTATACTAGAAAGGTACTACTTCTCATTGAGGCTTCAATTTAGTTGTACGAATAACATAGTAGAGTATGAGGCATTGATTCAAGGTTATTTTACTCACTCAAAAGAGATGAATTCAAGCCTTAAGTGTATATGGAGATAGTGAATTGATTATCCATTTGCTGAGAAATGAGAATGTCACCAAGAATAGTTTTCTCAAGTCCTATAAATATAGAGTAAGGGATTTTCTTCAAAATTTCAGTGCATTTAATATTCAAAACATCCCTAGGAAAGAAAATAGACATGGTGATAGACTTGCAATGGTGGGTGCATCTTATGATGTACCAAGGAGCCTTGAAAATGAAAAGAAGAAATAGATTAGAGTGGTGGTTAGGCCTATTATCCCTGATAATAATATCAACTAGAGAGTGTTTGAATCTAATGCACAAATTGTAAGTTTCTTGTAGAATAAAGTAGAGTTCTCAAATAGAAACTAGTTAGAATTACATGACTAGTATCCAGGGATAAAATCATCAATCTTAGTTCCAACAAGCTACCTAAGGGTTTGATTACCTTAGAAAGTTCTTTCACTCCTGATGATCGAGCAAGAGATAGAGACATGAACCTTGGTGCAAGAAAAGATGATCACATACCAGTCATTGTCATTGATGGAAGAACTCTAAACATGGGAAAGGTATGTATTGAAGTAGAACAAGAAAATTTCATTCATCTATGTTAAGAATTTAATGATGTGTTTGCATTCAAATATAATGACCTAAAGGGTTTTGATCCAAGTTTATTTCAGCACACCACATATTTAAATGATAATGCCAAACCAGTAAGACAAAAGCAAAAGCCACTAAATGCTAGGATTGAACCGTTAATGAGAAAGGAGCTATCTAAGCTAATAGAGGCCAACATTATTTTCCCTATTAACCATTCCTCTTGGGTAGCAAACCGTGCCCCTATTAGGAAGAAGAGTGGAGAAATTAAATTATGTGTACACTTTAGGGATCTTAACCAAGCCTCCTTTAAGGATCATCCTCCCCTTCCTTCCATGGAGAAAATCCTATCTAGGGTCAATGGTATAGAAAGGTTCTAATTCCTAGATAGATTTTAAGGCTACAATCAACTGTCGGTCAAAGAGGTTGATATATAAAAGACTACATTTACCACAAAATGGGGCACCTATGCTTACAATAAGATGCCATTTGGACTCACAAATGTAGGTGCTACTTTCCAAAAGGAAATGGAAATGGGCTTTTAAGAATGATAGAAAAAATTGTATTGGTTTATCTTGATGAAATTAAAATATATTCAAAGAATGCATTAGATCATTTTGGCCATCTAAGAAAGGTGATTATCGGATGTAGAGAGTATGGAGTATCCTTAAACCCAAGTAAGTGTGTCTTTACCACTAACCAAGGAAAGTTGTTAGGACACATTCTATCCAAGGATGGTCTGACTATTGATCCAAAAAAAGAAAAGCAATACTCTCTCTCTCTCTTCCTAATCACAAGAAAGGGTTGCAAATTTTCCTTGGTAGGATAAATTTTGTAAGGAGATTATTTGCAAATTTAGCAACCATGGTTAAACCTCTTACAACTATGCTCAAGAAAAACATTGTCTTTTTATGGACCAAGGAATGGAAAGTGAGTTTTGAAGAGATAAAAGAAGCCATAGCCTCAACTCCTACTCTCATCAATCCAAATTTTAAGATAGATTTCATCCTTTACACCTTAGGAGGTAAGTCAAGTATTTCTGTTGTTTTTTCTCAATTGAATCATAAAAATGAAGAGTAGCTTATTTCTTTCTTAAGTGAAGGGATTAAGGAGTATGAAGATAACTATAGTTATATGGAAAAGCAAGCCCTTGTAGTCATAAGAGCTTTGAATAAATTAAGATATCTTCTATCTCACAATAAGATCTATTTGCTAGTGCCTCATGCTAGTGTTAAGGAATTCTTTTTGAGCAAGGATATTAAAGAGAAAGGAGTATGCTGGATCACTAAAGTGATGGAGTATGATGTGCACATCCAGATTACCAAATTTGTGAGAAGGAAGGGACTATGCAAGAAGATGGTCTCATCTCAAGAATCAAATCAAGAAGTTGCCTTGGTATTGGTAGATCAGCAAGAAGTAAGAGATGATAGTCCAAGGAGTTGGATAAATGACATGGCGGCCTTCTTATTAGGAAATGGATATCCTCAAGGATTAGATAGAGCTAGAAGAAGATAGTTGAGATTGTAGTCAATTCTTTATACCATAGTTGATGGTATTCTCTTTAGGAAGGACTTCAATGGAGCTTTGTTAAGATGTATTGATGGAGACCAAGCAGAGAGAATGATTAAGGAGCTTCATGATGGTCCTAATGGTGGACACTTTTCAATAAGAACCACTACCATGAAGATAATGAAGGCAAGTATTAACCATCCTTGTTCCATGATTTCTATAAGTATTTTAGGAAGTGCAAAAAATGTACCTTCTTTTTAGGTAAGGAAAGACTTGCAACCCTTCCACTTCATCCTATTCAAGTGGATTAGCCTTTTTCTCAGTGGGGATTAGACTTCATAGGTCCTATTAACCCTCCTAGTGCTAGGAATAAATGGATTCTAGATACTACATATTATTTTACCAGGTGGATGGAGGCAATTGCATTGAAGGATGCTATTGAGAATTTAGTTGAGTTCTTAGATTGAATCATCACAAGGTTTGGTACTCCTTGCACCATGATTTTAGATAATGTGAAAATCATTTGTTAGAGATCAATTTTGTAGATCATCATATTTATTTGAGTACTTATTCCAATTAATACCCTCAAGGTAATGGAATAGTTGAGTCATCCAACAAGAATCTGATTAGGATAATGTTGAGAACCATAAATGATAAATAGAGGTGTTGGCATCAAAAATTGAAAATAGCTCTATGGGCTGATAGGATAACACCTAAGAGAACCATAAAAAAATCTCCTTTCATGTTGGTATATGGAAAAGAGGCTAGGATTCCTATTTCATTGGAATTTCCTGCTCTTGAATTGGCTCATCAAATTGAGCTATCTAAAGATGATGCTATGATAGTAAGGATAGCAGAGTTGATGGAGTTGGAACTGAAGAGAAATCAAGCAATGTAGACTTTGGAAACACATCACTCATATATGAATAGGTCCTCTAATAGGATAGCTAGGGTCAAGGATTTCAAAGAGGATGATCTTGTGCTAAAATGGGATGTAGATAGAGAGAAACTAGGGAGACATTCAAAATTTTGATACATTATGGAGTGGTCCCTATGTGATAATCAATTGCAAGTAGGCCAATGCTTTCCACTTAAGTAGGCCTAATGGTGGGATCCTACCTATTCCGGTCAACAGAATATATCTAAAGCCCTATTTTTTATTATTGTTGTTCCATGTACATAGTTAGAATAGATTTATTTCTATCCCTTCCTATTTTCCAAGAAGGGAATGTTTTATAACTCAGACTATAGTAGAAGGTGGTGAAATGGATATATTTTCAAAGTTTAGAGACTCGATATCCTAATGGATTTTCAGCAGTCATAGGTCATATGCCAAGTAGGCTTGCATCCCCTCTTAGTTGCAAGCAATGTTAGCCAAAATGCCCTCCCACCAAAAAATTGATTTCAAATGCTATGCCACTCAATAGATACCTAGGGTTTCAAATTTCAAATATTTGAAAGGTTTTCACAAAATAATTTAACTTTGGCCATATCCTTTTATCCTAGGTCTCATGGATCTTATTTTTTATTCTATTCCTTCATGCTTTAAGTTGTGACTATGTGATCACCCCTTAGTCACACAGTCTATTAACTAATGTTCAGATAGAAAAGTAGTGGATTCTTTTGTTAATAGGTTTACTGATGCTCAAGATCAAATCATGGTTAAGATAGTGATAAGGCAATTTCCTTATGATTTCACAGTCATAGGAGTTAGAGTTGGAGCCATGAGTTAAGGGTGCAGACATGCAACGAGCCAATCTGTGTCATGTGGAACCTATTTTAGTGTGGTTGTCAAGGTTAAAAGGAGTTTTTAGATGATGTTAAAATGGATTTTGAGTTGATAGGTAGGCTAGGATATGCATTTCCTTCCTTGTTCAATCACATGAGTCATTTGATTGATGCAAGTTAGACTTCTACACATGTGATTCTTTATATCGCAAAGTTGCCCCAAATTAAAAGTAACTTTGGGATATAGCAGCGATGATGCAAGTTTGGTTAAGTTCAGCCTTCACAAGGTATGGTAGTTAGTAACAAATATCAAGGGAAAGATGTGTAGTGGTGATAATAGTTTGTTCACTCAATTGTAGGCATTTGATTTTAGTCGAAAGGAAGGATGGAAAAGTTGTGATTGTATGAGATGGTCATAGAAGGGAAACTTGGTAGGGTGGCAAAACATGATAATATGACTGGTCCACATGGTAACCACTAGGGATTGACTCTAATTGACCAATGATATGGTTGATTTGGAAAGTTGATAAGAAAGGAAGCAACTCTTTGGTGGCAGATCTGATCTTTTCAATCTCTTGCAACCACTTTCATTGATCGCCATGTCTGATAAATCAAGAGAGACACTCCATCACTACCTATAGGTCCATCTAATTAGTCAAAACTATAATGCTCATTGCTTATGTCTCCTCAAGGGCTTTATTTGGTGAGCAACTAGTTTTCTTATGTTTAGATGTATGTCATGATTAGATCTTTCTCATATTTGTAAGGATTGGTCTCTACCATCTTGAATATGGTTGTTGAGTTTTGCCTTAGGGTAGAAGCTATCTAAGTTATGCTTAAGCTATAAAAGAACATTTTGTAATCTTTTGAATGGAAAATTCTTCTCCATTTTCCTTGGCATGTTTTGACATGCACATTGTAAATTCCTTTTGGCTTTGAACTATTCATCATATGTTGCCTTATCTATTTCAGCCATTAATGTACTATGCAAGATCTATTTGCCTCTCTTCAATGTATTGTGTATATCTATAATTTGTATGAGTGTATCTCTTTTTCTTATGAATGATATAGAGTGAAAATATTCTTCCTTGTGTCACTCATTTGGTTGTCTAATATGCATATGATTGATAGCTTAAACAAGTTTGAATCTATATATCTTTTGGCATCATTATAGTTAACTATGCATGTATGGGTAGAGATATGATTGAACACTCTATTTTGGTGCATCACCTCCTTAGAATATATTAGGTAGCTTTCTTTCATATATTCATTCTCCATTTTCCTCTCCAAGTGTAGTTTAGGTGCATCTTGATAGCAAAGAAAGCCGGCATCCTCCAGAGACTCAACCTCATTGTTCAAGTCCCACAACTTGGAGGTTATTTCCATGTTTCACAAGGTTTCCTCTAGGTAAAAACTTTAGGCAAGTGTACAAACTTTTGTGACACTAAGTAATTTACCCTTCTACCTAGCAAGATTTTCTTTGCATTCTTTAGGATAGTGTTCCAAAAGGTAGTAGAGACCTCCTTAATAGTCAGCAAGAGACCAAGGTGTCTGGAGGTTTTCAAACTGGCATCCATGAATATTTGTAACCTTAGCCAACAAAACCTTAGGAGTATTAAAAAGGTAGATCTTGCTTTTGACCAGATTAATTTCCTAACTTGAACAATTCTCATAATTAGTGATGAGGATTCTCCAAGCTCTAGCTGCTTGGATGAAGGATTCTCTAAAGAGGAAAGTGTCATCCATGAATTGTTGAATAACATTAAGTATCAGTGAAGTAGTTAGTTGGATACATTTCAAGTCACCTGATAGAGCCAATCTGCTAACTGACCTCCCCAACACTTCAGCCATCATAATGAAAAGGTAATGGGATAGAGGGTCACCTTGTCTTAGGCCTTTGCTAGCATCAAAGTTTCCTTGGGGGTCTCATTAAGAAACACCTCAAATTGAGTAGTTTACATGATAGTTTTTATGATTTTCACATTGTCCTTACTAAACCCCACTTGTTCTAGTACATCATAAAGGAAAGTCCAATTGACTCTATCATAGGCCTTAGATATATCAAATTTAAGCGTCATACCCAATTTTCAAATTTACTGCATAGAGTGGATGATTTCATGAGTGGTAATCACTGCATCTAGAACTTGATGACCTAGGACAAACCCCATCTAAGAACTCCCAATAACAATATCCAAAAAGGGTTCAATCTTGTTGACCAAAACCTTGGAGAAGACTTTATAAATGGTATTGCAGAAGTTGATCAACCTAAAATCACTTATAGTTATGGGTGTCTAGGTCTTGGGCAATAGGACTATAGAGGTTTTATTTATCTTTCTTAGCATCCTCCCCATTTTGATCATGTCACTAGTGGCCTAAATTAGTTCATTTTTTATCACTTCCTAGAAGTGCTAGAAGAAGGCTGGTGGGAAGCTGTCTAAGCTTGGAGCCTTGAAGCCTTTCATAAAGAACACAAGATTCTTCATTTCCTCTTCTAAGATTTTCTCCTTTAGCTTATCATTCTCCTTGTCCCCCAACAATGTTGGCATGTTATTGAGCATACTTCTCTTGATTAAATTGTTTCTCCATTTCTCCTCTTGTTTGTAAGCATTCATGAAGAACTCCACCACATGTCTTTTAATTTCCTCCTACTCCTTCAGCGTCCTTCCTCCTTTCTCTTCTAGTGAGGTAATGTTATTTCATTTTTTTTGTGTTTTGAACAAATTATATTGAAAAAAAGGGGTATTCCTATCATCTTCTATTAGCTAGGAGATGCAAGTCCTTTTCTTCCAAAAGATCTCCTCCTTGCTATTAGTATCCTTCCACTTCTTCCTATAGTCCTCCTCCTCTAAGGTGGTGGCTTTAGTGTCATAATCCACTTCCATGACCATTTATAGCCTTTTGAGCTCCTCCTCAATATCCTTTTTTGATTTTAAACACATCCCCAGAGGATCTCTTAGCCCAATCCTTAGCATTCCTCTTGACATTATCTAGTTTTTGAGTTAGTTGGAACATAGAAGTCCCATCCACTCTTATATTCCACCATTCTTCTACTATATTAATGAATTTTGAATGGAAATTCCACATGATTTCATATCTAAAGGCTTTAGGCCCAATCATAAGTTCATTCTCCGAATTGAACAAGATTAGGGAGTGGTCAAAAATAGTTCTTGAAAGAATAACTAGGGAGGAGGGGATGATGTGAAGCCAGTCCTTTGAAACGAAGAGTTGGTCCAATCTAACTTGGATCAAGTCCTAGCCCTTCCTATTATTGTACCAAGTAAGGGGTTACCTTGTAGGTCCACATCCTAGAGGTCATAACTATTAATGAAATCTAAAGGATCTTAGATGCTTTTTGAGAAGTCATTGATCCCCCCCAGCATTTCCAAATGGTATAGGGGGGTGTTAATGTCCCCCATACACATAAAGCTTATGTCCTTCATATTAGCCACCTCTCTTCAAACCCTTTCCAAGACTTCACTTCTTCCAACCCTAGTATTTGGGACATAAATGTTTACCAGATTCCACACCATTGTATCATTGTTGAACTCTGTAACCATGAATTTCTTTTCTTCATGGACCTCCTTGCCCATCAAGACACTAGGGTTCCACATAGTTGCTAGGCCCCCATAAGCCCCTTCAACTTTTGATGAAAGAAATCAGCACTAGGCCATAACTTATCAACCAACTTAGGAAAAATTTGGTCAATCATCTTAGTTAACTGAATGAGGATATAGGCAATCCTTTCAGTAAGGATACATTGTCTAAGAGCATACTATTTCTAGGAATTTTTCAACACCCTAATATTCTAGGAGAGGAATTTCATTTCTTACCTTTCTTAATTGTCTCTAGTGTAAGTTGTCTTCCATTGGCCACCTCCTTTGTTGCTTGTTTTGTTTGAGTCATTTTTCTATTAGGACGGCCAATTGTATTAGCTACTCCCACATCTAGTTTCTTGCCACCCCTATTCTTCCACTTAGATAATTCCCACTCTCTTGTAACACTCATTTGGGTGGAGGATGGGGCCAAGAGAGCTATCCTTTTGTTAGCCTCCTCAATGCTTCTCATGTTGGTTGTTGCTTCCTTGAGAGACACCAATTTGAGTCTTTTGGGTTTAAAATTCCCAAATGACCTAGCTTGTTAGGTTCACCATTGTTTGAAACCACCCTCCCCCCCACACACACCTCTGGTAGGGAGTTTGTAATAGGGGTCCCCAACATTGTGGTTTGTTTCATAGCCAAGGAACTTGGGATTTCCAAAGGCTTCCTGGCCGAGCACACTTGGCCCCCAAAATTGAAAATTATTAATAATCTAATTTTTTCACATAAGATTATATTTTAAATCTCCACTTTTAACTATTGTTTTTTTTTCCTATTTATTTAAAAAATTATTACTTATGATCTCCAAATTCTAGCTCATGTTATAATCTCTATTTATTTAACTTTTGATTTTTAAAATTGATTTAAGTTTTAGTTTTTAAATTATTTTAATTTATTTTTATATTAGTTTTTTTCTTTAAATATTTTGTTTAGTTTCTATAATTTATTTAGTCAATAGAATATTTTTTAAGAGTTGTTGCTACTTTTTCATAATAGATTTTTTGATGCGGTTATTTTAAATATAAAAACATCATATTTGACAAATTGAATTTAAATAAATAATATTTATTAATCTATTTAAAATATTTCAGTAAGTATTATATTATTTTAATTGAAACTTATTAATAATTTAATTTTTCATATAAGATTATATATTATAAAAAATAAATTTATATTTGAGCACCTATTGACCTATGTTGCACTCACAAAAGCATTCAATTCCTAGTTATTTAATTAATAAATAGACATCTCCCATAAAGGGACATGTCTCTTCATCACTTATGGTCAATTTAAATAAGAGGTTGTTGCCATTTGGAAAACATGTACTAGAAATAATGGAAGTGTTGTTACATCCATAACGATCCTTAGAAACTTAACATGATATTAGAGCCTAGTTACAAATGTAAATCAAATAGAAAGAAAGATAGAAGCATCAAAGAGAAAGGTGTAAAAAATAGGATAGAGGATGGTATTGATAGATTCTACTCATGACAAATATATTTTTAAACAAGCTATAGGGTACTACCATAATTTTTCTGGTTATCCTCGAAATATATTTGTTTGAAGCTTTATATTAGTTGTGAGATGTTGAAGAATAAAATATATTGAGTCACCTTAAGTGTTGAGACTTTATTTATGTCAGAGGATCCAATTATTGGAATAGAAGATGGCTTTTTTTTATGCAAGATAATATCTATTTGCAAATATATGGAGCAAATGGATAACTGCAACATCTGATTTAACTTTGATAGAAGTGGCATTTATGGAGATTTTCTTGATGAAATCAATGCTAGATATCTGCTAATGTAATAAAGATCAATCTAAGAACATAAAGATAGTGTATCTATTATATTGATCCAAATGTAAGAATTTTATATTGATTTGAATATATCGATCGATCTTGGATTTGTAAGAGTATCAAATCTAACATGATATATCTGTGGTCTTATATGAATCAAAAATAATAAATATAATTGCTATTATAGAGATCTATAACATGAGTATTGTTATTCCTGATCTTCATCATTTTTGTGTATGCAACAATCTAGTTTTTATTCAAGTGATGACTTGATATAATGGGAGGGCAAAACACTAGTCCAATGGCTTTGTATTTGATTGTGGAATGGGAAAACACTAGTCATGATGAGTTCCCCACTGTAGAAAAATATAAATTAGCCTCTAATGGAAACTTTTTTTTCTCATCTATGGTGCCACAAGATTTGATGCTTGAGCACACAAGGTAGGGATAGACCCAGAGTATTGAATCCTCCAATCAAAAATAGTTCATAGATTTTATAGCCTGTGTGAAGCTTCCTCCCTATCTATATGAAAAGTGCCTTCTATAATTTCTATAATCATGAGGGATGCTTATTGCCATAATTAGTAAAGTTGAAGCCATTTGAGAAAGTGAGCATGTTGTTGAGTTTTAGTGCAAATATGTCTTTGACGGTTATATGAAATGAAGAGGACAAAATTTTAATTTCTACCATTTTAGCATGTTTTATTTCTAGGCATATTCCAACAACTACTTTTGAGATAGAAAATGAATTCTATCACATCTAAAGTGCAAAACCTTCCTAGAGTCTTTTGCCCAATAAATATTGGTCACTATGAAAGAAACCATGTTCACACCATGGAAATGGGAGGGTCATATTATCATTGGCATATTTGAAGTATTTATTATAGATTATTTTAATAAGGGGCCTGTAAGAATAAAGACCGACATTGTACACATTAAAAAGTAATAATGATGCATATGATTTTAAGGTCTTGAAGGCATAACCAAAGGTACGCATGGGTATAAGGTATGGTTTTATCACGTGATATGGATATTAAAATTGAAATTAGATTTTATACACATAGACAAATACACACACATATGTATATATATATATATATCAAATATATACATTTGTGTGTGGATATATCAAATACATACATACATATACATATGCATATGCACACACACACACACACACACACACACATATATGTATATATATATATATATGTATATATATATATATATATATGTATATATATATGTATGTATATATATATGTATATATATATGTATGTATATATATATGTATATATATATGTATGTATATATATATATGTATATATATATATATATGTATATATATATATGTATATATATATATATGTATATATATATATATGTATATATATATATATGTATATATATATATATATGTATGTATGTATATATATGTATATATATATGTATATATATATATATATATATGTATGTATGTATGTATATATATGTATGTAGATATATACATACATATATATACATATATATACATACATACATATATATATATATATATGTATGTATGTATGTACATATATGTATATATATGTATATATATATATATGACATTGACTTTCTTTTAGATAAATAATTTTTATTTAAAAATGATTGATATTTTATGAGATCAATATAATAATTTCTAAGAAAGCTGAAAGAAATCTAGTATTGTATGTATAATTACCACATCAGTAATAATGAGGACAATCAAGGATGTTGATAAGTTTTTTTTTTCTTTGAGCATTACAATTATCTATTCATTCCAATTTCTATCTTACTTATACTATAAAAGCTATTTTCCTTGATCTTTCTCTAGACTCTTATTGCAGGAAGAGGGAAATTGATTTTAGAATTGAATGGAGTTTGACATTTCTTCAAATGTAAAGGAGCTTAAAAGATTGATGTTCTGAGGGAATCTGACACATTCATCTGAAAGAATAGATGGAGAATATGATTCAATCAACCTTCAATGATCTTATTCATATTGATTTAGAGGGAGTAAATCATGTTGAGATGGATTCTTTAGTAATCACTAGATTGTATCAATTAAGATGACTATGCTTCATGAATATACCTCACAACTATGTGATTTTAATGGGCCCAACCCCTGCGTACATCATAAGGAAGTGAAAACTTCCAAATGATGTCACTTGTATTTGTAAAATTTATTGAAAGGTGATAATCTTACAATAACTTAAATTTCTATTATGATGGATATCTTACAATGGCTATGTAGATCATCATAGATTATAATTGGCATGGTGGATGTTTATATGCTATGCATTATGAGAATGTGTGTGCGCATACCTTATAAATAGTTTTTAAGTACATGGTGAATATTATGCAACTTGATGTTCTAGAAGGCCATTACACATAATACTTGATGAATATTGTAAGAATTTGGCTTAGGCTAGAATTCACCCAAGAGCTAAACAACTCAACACAAGCACACAGTAGACCGAAATAGATAGAGTTGTTGGCATTATGATACATTTTTGTCATTAGTTACATCACTTATTGGATTCTGAATGCTTACCGAGCTCTCACCGGACATTCCTTTGTAAGCCAAGCTTTACCTAGTTCTCAGTGTTTACCGAGTGATCGAGGTGAACAAAGAAGTCAGTGTTTACCGAGTGATCGAGGTGAACAAAGCAGTCAGTGTTTACCGAGTGTTCGAGGTAAAGAAAGGAATCAGTTTTGACCGAGTGAAGATGTACTTAGTATTGACCGAGAACTTCATGATAACCGAGCTCCTGAGGTTATCAAGGAAATTAATTTTACTGAGCTCAGATAGTTATCAAGGGAACTAACTATCACCCAGTCACAAGGTTCTATCGAGTGTTTCCTTTGATCACTGAGCTACAGTTCAGATAGAAGTGTTCACCAAGTGACATCTCTTCTACCGAGTCTCTAGTGGTTACCGAGTTTAGAACTACTCGAAGTGTTTAGTATGGACCGTGCCTTCACTTCTACCGAGTGCATGACGATGCCGAGTAACGCAGTGGACGTCGAGTATCAGAAGGACACTGAGTCAGTTCAGTGAACCCGAGTTTTTACCTTGGGCCGACTTTGTATAGAGATTTGCACTTGTTGTTTTGGCCGACTTTGTATAGAGATTTGCACTTGTTGTTTTGGCCGACCTTGCATGTATTGTTTATTTGGATGGTATATATATGCAATGTATTGTATCATTCAAATGCAATGGTAATGGTAATGAATGAAAATGCGAAAGTGTGAAAGAAATACGTGCGTGCGAAAGTATGTGTGCTGACTTGTGAAGGTATTCAACAAGGTCAAGTTTTGGAGAAGAAAAGTTTTATCTATCACATCAAGGTGAATCAGAGCATAGTGGATCTTATTAGCAATCAGTTGTAATCAGATCCACTGTTTCATTCTAACAGGTGAATCAATTTTTGTAAATCCTTTAACAAGGTAGACTTAATAGTATTTTGTAAATCTCCTAATAGAGTGCATACTTTATTTTATGTTTGTAAATCCTCTAACAAGGTGGATCTAGCAATCTTTTGTGCTCCTAATAGGGTAGATCACCAGAAGTGGTCATTGTAAGCCTTAACCGGCCAACTTCATACTGCAGTAACGAAGCTTTATGGGTTTCATCCCCACCCCAATTTTACTTTCTATTTGGAAGGTTTTTGGGTCACCAAATCTGTGTGTTCAAGTGTTGCAAATGATTTTGTTTCATGCTTACAGTAGATTACTTGGATGAATGGTGAATATATCAGTATGCAGTTTTATTGTTTGAAATTATAGAAGTTACTGATTCACCCCTCCCCTCTCAGTAACTTGTCATATCTTGAATATTTCCAACAATTGGTATCAGAGCAATAAGGTTCTCAAGATAAAAGTTTCACAGCTTGAGCAAAGATCAAGGACAATGGAGATATTCAGACTTGACAAAACTATTGAGAATGAAAAGCTAGATCTGAAAATGGCCATGGCTCAACTCAATGAAGCAAAAGAGCATCTTTCACAATCCTTGAAAAGAAGAAAAGACCTTGCAAGGAAAATGAATGACCATCAATATGTTGAAGAAAAGATTGAAGATCTCTCACCATCAAGTAGTTCAGATGAAGCTGACAAAGCAATCAAAGAACTTTTAAAAAAGAATGGATCTCTGCAGGAAGAATTAAGAAAGCTCAAAAGGGAACAAGAAATCCAGTCCATCAGGCTATGTGAAATCTTGGAGCAAAGGAACAAGGCAGCTGAAGACTTAGAGGTAAGGAATAATCAATCCTCTCAGCTTGAAAATCTTGTAACTCAATTATCTAATGCAAATGAAGAAATTATGAATCTAAGATCTGAGAATGAGAATTTGAGAAATGACTTAATTACTGAAAGGCAAATCAATGCAAGCTTACAAAGTGATCTAATCTCTGAAAAACAAGTCAATGAGAGAATGGTAAAATCTCAAAAGGACATGGATCAATTGAATCTACAAAATGAAGAAAACTTTCATAAAAAAAATGGTAAAGCAGGCCTTGGATACAAGGAAGAAGGTGAATCCTCCAAACAGGGTACTCAAAAGAATCAAAGACCTACTTGCAGCCACTGTGGTAAGTTAGGTCATACATCTAACAGATGTTGGAGCAATGGAAAAGGCAAATTTAATGGAAAGTGCTACAATTGTAATCAGCATGGACACAAAGCCAATGAATGCAAAGAGAAACCGAAATTTGAAGGTAAATGTCACAAATGCCAAAAGCAAGGTCATAAGGCATCACAATGCAAATCCAAATCATTTAATCCAGCTGAACAACTTGTCAAAGCAATATTTGGTTGGGACTACAACACTTGGTGCAGATGTCATTATTGTGGAGAATATGGTCATACTGTCATAAAATGTGCAAGGCATCACCTAAGAAAAAGGGATACCACTGTAAGATGTTATACATGTACAGAACTTGGTCATATATCTAAAAACTGCATGAACATAAAGAAAGTTGAGGATGAGAAGAAAATCAAAGTAGACAATATTCGGAAGCAAATGAAGCAGCAATGGATTCCTAAGTCTACCAAGCCAGATAATTCAAGTGATGGAATGGTCACTCAAGAAGTGAGTGACTCTACCATTTCCAATTAAGACTCATCAGGATAAGACCAGGACTGTATCTACAAAGCAATATCCTAAGCAGTCCTAGAATGATTTTGACCTCATTTTTTACCGCGAATTCAAGATTTACACAGAAAAAAAAGGGCTTTCAAGCGAGTTCAAGCGATTTGAAGAGATTTTCCAGCGAAGTATTCTTACGAAACCTTTTCACTCACCGAGCAGCAATGGCATCCACAAGCACCAGCAGCAGCAAGGCGAAGAAGGGTTCTGTAATGCTTGTGAAGGGAACGAAATGGAAGGCACCTACGTTCAAGCTCGTTCCTGCCATCGTTGAATCGCTCGATCCCAATGGAGCTCAATCATAGATTCCACCCAAGGTACTCCTCGTGAACGACATTCGCACTCATTTTAAGTGTGCTATTCAAGAAATAGGGACATTGGACATGGATAATGCCCTAGCGGAGTTATGTGTAAATGGTTCTCTCAAAATCGAGCACAAGCATTTGGAAACTAAAGGTTTGACTCACATCGCGCATATGCCTAGAAACTTCCAAACCAAATGGATTAGGTATATCTTGAGTCAAGTGCATAATGGTCAGTTGTGGTTGGAAAAACCTGTTTTGATAACCAAGAAGATGATTCACAAAATCATGGGTCTCCCGATGCTCAGCAAAGCCAAAACCACCAAAACCCTAGGACGGGATGAGTTATAGAGGCAAACCCTAGCTGAGTGGGATGGTAGAGGTTTGAAGGTTAACACTGTAACAGATCCGAAACTAAGATTTGGCATACATATTATTGCATATAAGTTAAATAGTTCCAGCAAGTTAAATAGTGTACCGTGTGAAGCTGTGGATTTGGCCCTGAAAATTGTAAAGAAGAATCTTGAGTTTGATCTGTCAGAAGTAATGTTGAAGCAGTTAAACAAGAACATGGATAGTATAAGGACATTGAAGAATAACCCCTGTAAATTTGGATCTCTGTTAACATGTTTACTATTTTATGTACAAAAATTCTTTCCATCAAAGGGAACCGTAGAATGGAGAAAAGATATCCCAATTTTGTATCAGATTAAAGAGTTTATAGCAGAGATGGGAGAAAATTTTGATAGTATCATGGATAACTATTTTGAAGACTTTAAGGAGAGGATGAATAACCGATTCAGAATACCTCCTAGGCTTGTTGAAGAATATAAAGATGACGTATGTTTTATGGTTGACTGTGACAAGGTGTACATACAGGCAGTTAGACCCCGAGTTGCATGGGTGAAACCTCTTCCATATGAGGTAAATATTGATGAAACAAGGAATATCATTGAAGCACTGGTAAATGAGCCAGTAGACCCAAGGCAACGGATTTTTGGTACTTATGATGAAGCAAAGGCCAGAATTGAACTGGAAATCAAAATTCCACAGGCCATCAGCAAAGGTAAGAGGAAAGTGGCCAAACTAAAAACTGCAATGAGTCCTCTTATGCTCACCGAAGGAAAAGGTGAAGATAAAGAAAGTGAAGAAGAAGAAGAAGGAGAAGAAGAATCAAAAGAAGAGCAACCAGCAAAGAAGAAAGGCAAGGTAATCATTACCAAGCCCAAGAAGCAGCCTATTGTAGTATTTACTCAGAGGACAAGAAAAGGTATTCAGGAACCTGTATTGGTCAAGCCTGCACCTACATTCGAGAAAAGGCTCAAATCATTGGAAGAAGGAGCTGGCATCACAAATTTCAAGGCATTGAAATTTGAGACAAAGATTGATGCAGAGAAAATGCAGATTAAGGAACTGGTACTTAACAAAATGGGAAAATGGAAATACTCCCCAGACCAGATTGCTCCTCATATCTCTAAAGAACTACTGGAAAGAGTACAGTCAAGATGGGAGTTAGCCACCAAGACGGTAAAAGATATATATGACCAATCCCTGAAGAATCTTAGGCCTAGTCTCACTGGAGCAGAATTAAAATCTGAATTGAAAACCTATAAAGGTAAAATGATGATCAGATTCCACACTTGTTTAATTTTGATCAAAGATATAGAGCATGTTGCAAATGATGCTACAAACATGTGGAAAAACATCTATCATCTACATAAGCCCAGTGTAGACCCAGTAGAAATAAAGGATGATGACAGCAGTAGCAGTAGTGATGAATCAGATAGCGCTCCATCCATCACAGTTACACCAGGAAAGTTGCATGCAATGATGGAAGAGAAAGAGGAAGAAGACAAAGAGGAAGAAGCTGAAGAGGAAGATAAGGAGGATGATCTGGTAAAAATTGCAGCAGCAGTTATTGCATCCCTTCCTCACTCCCCAGCTAAACCTGTGACATCATCAAGGTTGGAGTCAGCTTCAGCAGGTTCATCTACACCAGATTTACCATCTACACCTGCCATATCTCAGCTCCAGGTATCATCAGTGAAAGTGACTACCACTTCATCTACCGAGCTGCACCCCTCTTCATCTACTGAGTTGGCCTCCTCGACTCCATCATCATCAGTTGGTATTGCTGTGAGTTCTCCAATTTTGACTACTCCAATTTGTTCTACAATTTTGTCGCCATCTACTTCAGGCACAGTGAGCTTAGATACTATATTACCAAGTGTATCACCATTTTTGGCCAGTACTCAAATTTTTGACCCTGTACATACTCATATTGGCACTCAACCCTCAAGCATCCCAGTTTTTACTGCTAGTCCTTCTGTCTCTACTGTTGTGTCTATTCCAAAGGTCAAACTAGTCATCTCAGAAGTCAAACAAAAGCAACCATTAAGACTTATGATCACTGGAAAGGAAATTCCTGAAGACATTGACTTGGACACAGAGATAGTAATTCCAAAGATTGACTTTGATAATGCTACCATTGAAGAAATGAGGTATGCTAGTCAGCTTATTGAGAAAAAGGCTACTCAGATGCAGTTAAGATTGGAAAGGGATAAGGAATACAGGATAATTGAGGATGCCCGGAACATAATTACTGAGGCTATAGGTGTTGATGTTGATACTTCTCAACACATTTTGATTCAATTGGAAGAGGCAGTTAATAAATTCAATGAAGATGCCTCCGGACAAGAAAAGTTGATTGAGCGTGCAGCAAAAAAATTTGATAATAAGGTGTTGGGGCACATTGCCCAGAACATTGCAATAAATCAGGTTGCATTAACCTCAGTTTTGGCAGATATGAAAAATTCTTTTAATAATGTAACATCTCTTTTTGCTAAGCTTTGTGATGTTACCGAGTACACTAAGGGAATAAGAGAGAAACTAAATAAAATTGATGAGGATCTGAAGGTGAGCGCACAGAACTTGAAGCTTGACCCCAGTTCAAGCTCATCTCATCACCTCAGGATCAAATTTTTGTCAGAGAAGCAGGCAGAGCTGTTGAGAGAAGAGGCAAGGATCCAATCTACATTGATAGATATCCAAAACATGATCCTTCCCATCATGGATTCAATGCAGAAGCACATTGCACATTCAAAGACATTAATCCATGATAATAACTTCTCCATTGCAGACCATGTGATTGAACTTTCAGTTGAAGTTCAAGTAGCTCTTTCTACCTGCAAAATTTTGCAAGAGAATTGGGATAAGACTCTCCAGCTTATTCTTTAGGTACATTCAGAGTTCATCTCTCATTTTGGTGTTTCTATATAAGTATATATATTCTTTTATTCTTTGGCATTATTGTCAAAAAGGGGGAGATTATTGTTGGATATGTATACTATGGGTGAATAAGTGTTTTCGGAGAAATTGTACAAAGGAAGAGATATACAGCTCATGTAAATACTGTATGAACATTCTATGGGGGAGTTGTATATAATGAAGCTATGTATATTCAGAATCAGTCATCAGCATGTCAGATAAATTTTGTCTCATAAGTGTTTTTGTCACTAATGCCAAAGGGGGAGATTGTTGGCATTATGATACATTTTTGTCATTAGTTACAACACTTATTGGATTCTGAATGCTTACCGAGCTCTCACCGGACATTCCTTTGTAAGCCAAGCTTTACCTAGTTCTCAGTGTTTACCGAGTGATCGAGGTGAACAAATAAGTCAGTGTTTACTGAGTGATCGAGGTGAACAAAGCAGTCAGTGTTTACCGAGTGTTTGAGGTAAAGAAAGGAATCAGTTTTGACCGAGTGAAGATGTACTTAGTATTGACCGAGAACTTCATGATAACCAAGCTCCTGAGGTTATCAAGGAAATTAATTTTACCGAGCTCAGACGCTTATCAAGGGAACTAACTATCACCGAGTCACAAGGTTCTATCGAGTGTTTCCTTTGATCACCGAGCTACAGTTCAGATAGAAGTGTTCACCGAGTGACATCTCTTCTACCGAGTCTCCAGTGGTTACCGAGTTCAGAACTACTCAAAGTGTTTAGTATGGACCGTGCCTTCACTTCTACCGAGTGTATGACAATGCCGAGTAATGCAGTGGATGCTAAGTATCAGAAGGACACCGAGTCAGTTCAGTGAACCCGAGTTTTTACCTTGGGCCGACTTTGTATAGAGATTTGCACTTGTTGTTTTGGCTAACTTTGTATAGAGATTTGCACTTGTTGTTTTGGCCGACCTTGCATGTATTGTTTATTTGGATGGTATATATATGCAATGTATTGTATCATTCAAATGCAATGGTAATGGTAATGAATGAAAATGCGAAAGTATGAAAGAAATACATGCGTGTGAAAGTATGTGTGCTGAGTTGTGAAGGTATTTAGCAAAGTCAAGTTTTGGAGCAAAAAAGTTTTATCTATCACATCAAGGTGAATCAGAGCATAGCGGATCTTATTAGCAATCAGTTGTAATCAGATCCATTGTTTCATTCTAACAGGTGAATCAGTTTTTGTAAATCCTTTAACAAGGTAGACTTAACAGTCTTTTGTAAATCTCCTAACAGAGTGCATACTTTATTGTATGTTTGTAAATCCTCTAACAAGGTGGATCTAGCAATCCTTTGTGCTCCTAACAGGGCAGATCACCAGAAGTGGTCATTGTAAGCCTTAACTGGCCAACTTCATACTGCAGTAATGAAGCTTTGTGGGTTTCATCCCCACCCCAGTTTTACTTTCTATTTGGAAGGTTTCTGGGTCACCAAATCTGTGTGTTCAAGTGTTGCAAATGATTTTGTTTCATGCTTACAGTAGATTACTTGGATGAATGGTGAATATATTAGTATGCAGTTTTATTGTTTGAAATTATAGAAGTTACTGATTCACCCCTCCCCTCTCAGTAACTTGTCATATCTTGAATATTTCCAACAAGAGTATGATCAAAATGATGATATTCATTCAATATTCCAACTTGAGAGTACACTAGGACTGCTTGTATATAAAGGCCTCAGGAGAGCTTCTAAAATGCATATAAGTCAGTAACATGATAAGTCATACAACCAAGCACATGTCCACCAAATATGGATTATCCTCCATTAAGCATGAAATTAAGTGTGATGATATGAGGATAAGCCTACAATGGTGTAGCATGCAATTTAGTGGTGTAGACAACATGTGTTAAATAAGGAGTGTAGATAACTGTGTTGTAAACATGAGAACTCAATGAATGATGCAAACTCCTATGTTGTAGACACCATATGTATAATTAGAGTTGCATAACTCAATGAGAGTGCACAAACTCCTAAGTGTCTCACCTAAAATAATAATAAAATAATGCAAAATAATTAAATAATGCATTAACCTAAGTAAACTTAAGTAAAGTGTAATAAGTAAAAACTTATTTACACCAACACCCCCCTTAAGTGCAACCTAGGAGAATGCCCTTAAGCTTATGAAATCTAAGATGCAATGCAGGATGGGTCCCAACTACTAGGCCATGTTAGGTACCCATGTACATAATGATATGCAATCTCTCATAAAGTGGAGAAAGAGGGAAAACCTCCTAGGAAAAACCCTTCCCCAGAAAGAAAGATAAATAGGGATGCATGGATGGATGGAGTAATCAAGACCCCCTCATTACAACATACATCGGGTATATACATAAGAGAATGATGAGAAGAGGAAGAGAGATAGGATAGGCTCCCTCCCCCTCCCCCCCAAAGAAGAATGCCAAATAGTGACTGCTCTAATGAAGAAGTTGATCTAAGACTGCAAAATGGTGTTCCTCCCCTTAAGAAGAAACAATGCCAAGGGTACAACTAAGATGCTTCCACTGTGTGTGCAAAGAATCCCATGAATAAGTGATGCCTCTAAAACCTACTCAACTAACTGAAGAACCTATCTCAAAGAACTATCTGTCTTTGTAACTGATGAAGAGCCCTACTGCAACTATTGATCATAAGTATCCACAATCACTTCAACCTATAATGATTGATCATGTAGAGAATGAACAAGAGAGTTAGATGGAGCCCTTGTGACAGCTGAAGAAGGCACTACATCAAGAAGAAGAGGTAGATCATCAATGTTGGCCCCCAAATCTATCACTGAACCTATACTTGGAAGACTAGATGTACCCTGTAGTGTTGGACCTATCACCATGGCTATGTGTGCATGTGGGCTGAACTAAAATAGTGACCTCTCACTATAACTATCTATAGAAACCCACATGTCTGAATTTGTTGAAGCACTATCGCTAGTGTCACTATCATTTTCTACACTATATGATGTGTGAAGAAGAGTAGAGGACAAGCTTGGAGAACTTTCCTCAAAATGAATATCCTTCTCCACAAAAATCTAATGTATTTTAGGATCTAGAAGTTTGTATGCCTTCACACTATCTTCATAACCAATAAAACTACAAGGTCATGATGATTGTGCCTTGCATCCCTTGGAAGATCTGTTTGCCCATGCAAGACAACTGAAGACTCTGAAGTGTGTCACAATAGGTTTTTTGCTGCACTATGCGTCAAAAGGAGTTTTTCCATCTAAGGCTAGATGAGGAGAACAATTAAGAATGTGAGTGGCACTAGAGATTGCTTTGACTTCTAATGATGGATTCAGAGACTTTCCATGTATCATACAACTTTCCATAGACTTGAGAGTGTAGATCCTAAATGTTGCAACATCTATCTTATGTGGACTAAATGTTGGAGGAGTTTGAAGATAAATTCCCTCATGTCTAAAAAAGTACATAAGTCTTCTATTCATATACATGCTTCCATTATCCATGTGGAGTACTTTGATGGCTTTCTTGGATTTTTGTTCTACATGAGTCTTGAAGTCTAGAAACTTGTCCAACACTTCATTCTTGTTATGAAGAAAGTAGACCTACGTGAACCTTGAAAAGTCATCAACAAAGGTAAATATGTAGCGACCCTGGCTAAATGCAAAAGGACCTACTAATACCATGTAAACCATCTGTAGAACACCTTGTGCTCTTGAAGACTTCCCTCTCAATAACTTCCCCTCTAGATGCATATCCACTGAATCTATTGAACATTCACCTTTAGAAAAGTTGATTTGAGGTAGACCTTTGACCATTCTATTTGTGCAAAGTTGCTGAAGTCAAGATGACCATACTACTCATGCCATAATTGCATGTTTGAATTGGGTTGAGATAACAAAGCCTTTGAAGGAGACTTGGGCACAAAATGAGAGAAAGAGTATAACCTTTCATTATGATTCACTTTCCCGACTGAAACCAAGGAATCATCTTTAAGACTATACACTTTTACTGAGTCTAGAAGGAACTCAACTCTATGTACATCTCCAAGATGAGTGATTTGGTAGATTGATAGGAGATTTGAACTTAGGTTTGGACCATACAGGACCTCTTGAAACTCTCCATTTTCCATCTCCACATTTCCTTTTCCTTCAACTTCTATTTTTCTATCATTTCCCATGAAGATGTGTGGTACCTTGGACTAATTCATTGAATAAAAATCCTCCTTTGAAGAACCCATATGATATGAGGCACCTAAGTCAAATATCCTTTCATTTGAAGAGTTTTAATTTGCCATGAGTGCTTGCCCTTTTCCCTTTGAATCTAAAGATGACCCTTTATCCTTATAAGCATTAGGAAATGGAAGATTATGTTTCCTCGTGATGTTGGTCAACTCATCAATCTTTTTGAGATAGCACTCATGCTCTTCATGACCCGATTTCTTGCAATAAGAACATTTCTTCTTCTCCTTATTGTTGTCCCCTTTCTTGTTGGAATTTGAGGACTTGCCTTGTTGATTGGATTGTGGTGTTGTCTTTTCTACATCCTCTAATTTGTTCTTCCATTTCTTCTTACTCTTTCCTTTATTTGAAGACTACCCAACTGAATTTTGAGAACCCTCATTGGCAACCAATGCTTTAGACTGAAGTGATTTGAGAATCTCCATTGATTTCAACTTCTTTTTTTCATCATCCAACAGTTTAGCATATTCATCAAAAGTGACTTTCTTGTAGGTAGACCCTAAGGTAGTCTTTGAGGTGTTAAAAGAAGATACAAATGTGAAATATTTTGATGGAAACTTTCTATGAATGACATAGATCAGTTTGTCATCTTTGATAGAACTCCCACAATCAGTAAGCTTTGTCCTTAGTTCATTCAACTTGATGATGAAATCCTAGATTGTGTCATATGACTTAGGATATAAGGATACAAGCTCATCTTTGATTTTGAAAACATCCTCTTCAGACACTTTACCCTATAGGCTTTCAAGGGTATCCCAAGCTTCCTTGGATGTAGAACAATTCTTGATTTGATACATGATTTTATCATCAACCCCCAAACATATATCACCTAGAGCTTTTCTATCCATTGCTACCCAAGCTAAAATTTCACTTTCTAATACCTTATCACTTGCTAGTTTAGGAAGACTACCATCAACATATTGTGAAACTCCATTATGCATTATGTGATACCACATTTTTATGGACCATGCACATAGTTATGAGGAGTTAATTTAGGAAACTTAAAGTTACCCATGATGCAGAAAATGAAAGAAAAGTGCAAAAAAGAGAGAACACAACACCAAGAACACACCCCCCCCCCCCTTTTCACTAAATCAAGAAACCCCCCCAAAATAGATGCTTTGGGCACTTTATCAGTAGTGCAATTACAATGAGCCACTACCAATCTTGGCCTTCATGAACTTCTGATTTCACTTGTTACAACCTCTAAAATGATTACAAATATGGAGTTTTACAATGTGCTACAATTCTAAAGCATTACAAAGCAAAGAAAGGCCCAATTGCTAAAAGTGACACTTTTGTCCACACAAGCCATAATCTGATAGCAGATCTAGAAAGTAGACAAAAAATAACGTACTTTAAAAAAATGAAACCTATTTTTGACTCTAGATGTGCCTGTACGGAGCGTTTGAAGTTGTAAAATGTAGGATTATGTAGGTACAATTACTAAAAACTGCAATTTCTGAACAATCCATGCACCAAAACTAAAAAATAACTGCACCACTGAAATGTTTAGGAAATTCTATCTAGTTTGAAAAAAAATTGCATGTGATTTGGAGTCTGTGTATCTGAATTATGGCCTCCCAAAGTCAAATTGCAAAATTGAAAATCAATCTGGAGAGGGGTTGTATCAGCAAATGAGGAGGTTAAATTTAATGGTCATACAGCCATTTCAATAATTGTATTTTTCCCTAAAATGATGTCTAAATGGGCATCAAATTTGGACTCAGGGAATTGATGATGCCAACAGATTCCCATGTGATGACATCAATAAGATGTCATGATGATGTCATCAATTTATGGATAGTACATAAAAGTAATGTGGTGAGTACAACTTGGTGACCATGTGACATGTAGATGAGTCACAAGGTCACTATACGCTGACTTGGTGAGGGCTAACGTGTTTGACCTGTCTTGTCACTATCCACGCAGGACAAGTAGCTATTCAAATAGATGGGCTTAGCGTGGCACACCAGGAGTAGTTCTTGGAAATTCTGATAGGTGCTAGACTAACTGGTATTTAATGCCATGTGTCCCTTAGTAGAGACTACCAAATTCTTTGGCAAACACCATCAACTCTACGTTGCTGGAGAACCGAACTAGGAAACTGGTCTACACATTAGGTTTTAAATCTCTAATGCTGGTAGTTTTGCCTTAGTCCCACATTTGTGGTTTGAAGAACTTTGGAGTTTTTTTTAATTAATAGTTTTCTCAAGGTAATTGAAAAGCCAGTGAGTGGGGCTTTTATGTGGTGGCCGACAACAAAGTTATATGCTACCAATAAATTTTTCAATTGATTAATCTTTGTTGTTTGCAGTACAGCTAATTGAAAATGTAGCCCGTGGATTTATTCAACCAACCCTGCAAATTAATAAATATCTACCCAAAATTGTAGAGGTTCTTACAGAGTAATAAAAACCCTGCAATAATAAATAAAATATCACCAACAAATAAGAGAGCTGAGCTGGGGTGTCACTGCCCAGTTTGGCCAAAAAAAATTTCTCAGCCTGTACAGCTGATAGGGAAAATAATTATGAAATATAATTCCAAAAATTATAGAGAATTAAAATAATTTAGATCCAAAAATTAATAATCAAATCAAATAAATAATCATACTCGAATTGCAAATCGAGGCCTCTAGTTTCCGATTTTGCAAAAAAAATTGCCTCGCAATCAACTTTCACCTATCATAGGCAAATTTATAGTCAATCTTCATTGAATCAATGCTCCAGATGCAATGATGAGGTTAGATTTGGCTCTAGATACTCCCAATTTCTATGGATCCTCTGGATTTGAGCTTAGGTGTTGAAGCATGAATGGTCTCAAACGGATATGTGTAGAGAATCTCCATTAGCTTTGATACCATGTAAGAATTTAGCTTGGGCCAGAATTCACCCAAGAACTAAAGAACTCAACACAAGCACACAATAGACCAAAATAGATAGAGTATGATCAGAATGATGATATTCATTTAATATGCTAGCTTGAGAGTACACTAGGAGTGCCTGTATATAAAGGCCTTAGGAGAGATTCTAAAATGCATAGAAGTCAGCAACATGATAAGTCATACAACTAGGCACATGTCCACCAGATATGGGTTATCCTCCATTAAGCACAGAATTAAGTGCAATGATGTGAGGATAAGCCTACAATGGTGTAGGACACAATTCAGTGGTGTACACAACATGTGCTAAATAAGGAGTGTGGATAACTATGTTGTCAACATGACAACTCAGTGAATGATGCAAACTCCTATGTTGTAGACACCATGTGCATAATTAGAGTTGTGTAACTCAATAAGAGTACACAAAATCCTAAGTGTCTCACCTAAAATAATAATAAAATAATGCAAAATAATTAAATAATGCATTAACCTAAGTAAACTTAAGTAAAGTGTAATAAGTAAATACTTATTTGCACCAACAAATATCATGCTACTTGATGTTTTGGAGACCATTACTCACACTATTTGGTGAATATCTTACATTTCAACATTCTGAAGGTCATTACTCTCAAATTATTGGGTGAAAATCATATGTTGCTATTTTTTAAACTAATACTAAAATGTGATATTATAATGGTGAATATCATATGTTAATATTTTGTAGACCATTACCTTATTGAGTACATGATAAGTATCAAGTATTGATATTCTAGAGACCATTACTCAAGACTATTCAGTGAATAACATATATTTTGAAGACCAATACTCAGGGTATCAAATGTGAGATCAAAATTATGAATATCTTATGATGAAAAATATCCTTAAATTTTTTCATAACTAATATTACCAATGGTGTAATATTTTTCTTGTGTTTGTCCTCCCTAGCTAAGGAGTGTTGATGTTTTGTACCTTCTATTAGATAAATCTATATATAATTATGTATGGGATATAATTTATATATATTTTTTCATCATATATAATATATAAGTTTATATTAGAGAAATTCATATTATATGTAACTACAATTAAGTTTTATTATATTAATTATCTAATTAATGAATAGACATGTCTCATAAAGGGAGAGGAAAGGTTGAGTTATGAAGGAATTATAATGGGCATTTGAATTAGTTGACTTTGAAAAGATAAATGAATTTTCTAATCATGAGAAAATAATTGTACTAGATCCTCGAAGAAGGGAATAATGAATGACCAAATGGATACGCTTGATCAAGAAAAAGATCAGAACACTAAGGAACTAGAAGTTTATGCTGAGTGGTGCTAGTGTTGATCGAGCACTAGTACAAGATGAGAAGAATATAGTATCAACTGAGCATCAATATTGATCAAGAAAAAGTATATGTTCTAAACCAAAAAATTAGAAGAAACCAAGTAACCTAGTTATGATCAAGTACTAGATCAAGGTGTTTGTCGAAGGACAACATATGATAGATTAAGAGGAGATTATGATTTTTAGTTGACACAATTTATTTCTTTGAATGTGTAATACATATTAAAGATATGGATGGATGACATTGATCATATAACTCAAGGGAAACCATCTTTGAGCATTCCTATGCAAGAATTCAAGGAAAAATTTTGAGAATTTTCTAGAAGAGAAAAGAGGAGACAAAAATGTTTGAATTTTTTAGAATAATTGAGCGGAGGGGTTGAATCAATTATCCAAGGTCCAGATGTACAAATGAAACTTTTCATTTCTTGGTGAACCCATATTCATAAAAAATATCCATGCATGAATCCATTAGATCAATCACTTAAATTTTGTATGTTACTAACAAACCAACTTTGCAAAAATGTAAAGATGAAACGTAATAGATTCAATAACACATTTGACACAATGATTTTATGTGGAAACCCAATTTGGAAAAAACTACCAGTAACATGCTACTAATTTTCACTCTTTCTAAGTGATGCCCTATGAAAGGCCAACCCCGTTAAAGGTTACAATACACACTATTAAAAGTGACCTTGTTAGAGGATTTCAATCATCCTATTAGGAGTGAACCTTGTTAGAGGACTTTAAATCATTCACTTGGAATGTCACCCAGTTAAAGGATTTATGAATGACTATTAGGTCAACCTTAATCTAAAGGATTCACCCTAGACTAATACAATGATTAGAAATTAATATTAAGGCTTGATTTGATAACAAATTACAACTCACTTGCAAATTATAGATCTATGTTTCAGCCCTCCATTCTACTTGGCTTTCACACACTTTAGCTCTAATAGCTTGTTCATGCTTCAAGAATCCATTCTCTTAATCCTTCTTTCTTTTTTTCTAACTTAGGTTCTTGAACATGACAACCCTTGCTTCTAACCCTACCATCTCTATAAATAGAAAATTGAGATCTTTTTCATTCAACCTCTATCATCCATTTTAGGATTAGGTAGGATTAGGTAGAATTCAATGAATCTACCAATCTTTTCATTTGAACCCCTTCTAGAAACTTATTCTTCAATCCTCTTTGAATTCACCTCAAAATTATTTACCATGAATTTTGTGCCACCAACTCATCATAGTCATCTTCCACATGCTTTACAAAATTCAAGAAAATAAAATAGTCAGCTCAAATTTGTCAAATATTTGATTTAACATGAATAGTAACACTAGTATCAATATGTTTTCACTCAACTTCCATATTGTTCTTCGACTTTTCATCCACTAGATTGTTGGAAAAGATTGAAAAGATCATGAATGAAGAATGATGGAATTAGTAAAGAATTCTTTCAATCATTGTTTTGTCATTGATGTCAAACTTGCTAACTGCAAGAATGATAATTACTTAAATAGTGATCCAAATACTATCACTTAGTTGATTGAAAAGGAGGAGGCAATCAATAAGATGTAACTAGAGCACCTAGAGAAAGGTTGAAGTTATGATGTTGTAATGAAGTATAAGGACCAGCTAAGACATTGATGAAATAGTTTATTGATGACATACTCTAAGACATAGGGAATGGACACACTAAGACACATCAAAGATGCAAGGTTTAACTAAGTCATTTGTGAGAGCTAAGAAAATTCTCAGCTGAAGCTGAGCAAGATCATTCTAGTGTCAAGTAATACAGGATTGTTCAAGTGTTGAGTAACACAGGATTGTTCTAGTGTCGAGTAATCCAGGAAAGCTTCAGGTGTTGAGTAAAGAAAAAACATAGTGGATGCCAAGAAATTCAGAACTACATAGTGTCGAGCATCAGTAAATAATAGTTGAAGCTGAGTAACCTAGTTAATGTCGAGTATCAGTAAACCAATGATGCTGAGTTGCTACATTATTTGTCAAGTCAGATCAGTAGTGATAAGTTTGTTACATTGAATTTTGTGAATTAGTTGGATGATAAGGATGATGAGTAGATCTCATAGAATTTTATGTAAACCATACAAACCAATTCAAGGCGAATACTGATGAAGTTTTTGGAAGAAACAATTTGGAGGGAAAATAATATCATTTTCTCAGATCAATTTAAATTGATGAGTGGGAAGACTTGAGTGGGAAATGAAGAACATAACTTGTTTATAAGGCGTTATAGGTCAAAGATCAAAGTGGTGGTGGTCATGGTCATGTAAAGAAGCCAAGAGAAGGCTAGTGTAAAGTGTCAAGAAGAGGACATAGTGAGGAGTAAGCATAGAGCATCAAGAATCTGAGTTGATCAAGTGACTATAGAGTGCATTGGCATAATGAGTGGAAGAACTCAAGGAGATAGATCTTGAAGGGTGAACAAGCTATTAGCACTGCAAGGATGAAAAGCCAAGCAAAGAAAAGAACTGGAGAGTGGTCTAAAATTTTCAAGGTTACAGCTGCAATCTTTATCAGGTCAAAACATTTCTAATACTTTCTTACCATTGTATTAGACATTGAAATCCTACATTGCTAGGTTAGCTTAACAGCTAGGTGGATAAGCCTTAGAAAAAGGATAGAAAATCCCTAGGAGAAGGATAAGAGATTCTTAGGAGAAGGATAAGAGATCCTCAGCAGAAGGATAGCAAATCCTTAGAGAGGGATAAAAGATTCTTTTGAGAAGGTGACTATATATCCCATGGATTTGGGTGGGCCTAATAGCTCTATGTAAATTCTTTAACAAGATGAAATTTGAAGTTGAATGTTCTTAAGTCCTCTAATAGGGTACACTCCTAACAAGGTGTAGAAATATTTTAACAGGGTCACATCTTACAGTGTGTAAAGCCTTTAACAAGGTAGGTCTTTAATAGGGAAAACCATCAGAAGTGGTTAAAAACAATTGCATAGTTATTTTGCGGGTGTCATCCCCACCCTAGTTTTACCTTCTTATTTGTGGAGGGTTTTTGGGTCACCAAAATCTTTTGTGTTATGTGGTGATGCATGGTTACTTTTCATGATTGTTTAATGTTTAATTACATGCATAATAATTTCAGTTATATGTCATTAAGGATTTGACAAAAATTTGGATTGGACATTATTGGACCTTGGATAACTGATTCACCCCCCCTCTCAATTATTCTAAAAGAATTCTAACAATTGGTATCAAAGCACATTGTTGATTTGTTTCAAGGTACTACCAGCAAGAAGATCAAGATGTCCAATAGAGAAGTTCCCAAGCTAAACAAAGACAACTTTGTTGCATGGAAAAGTCTGACGAAGTTGCATCTTGGATCAATAGGTGACTATGCATAGACCTCAATCATAGTTGATCATCTAGACCCTGTAGGACCCCTCACTGTAGAAGACATGAGCAAGAAGAAGGAGCATAATCAAGTGATGTTCAATATTGCTTCAGCACTAAGCTATGTTGAGTATGATGACATCAAAGGATGTGGTACTACACATCAAATGTGGAAAAAATTATCAAGCATCTATGGAGGAGATGATAATGTCAAGAGAGCTAAAAGAGAGAGCCTAAGAGAAAATTTTGATGACATAAAAATGGAAGAAGGAGAGAATGCTGCTCAATATGGTGCAAGGATGAAAGAAGTGGTAAGTGCCATAAGATTCCTAGAAGGACAGTTATCAGAAGAAATAGTATGTAGAAAATACTTGAGAACATTTCTTCCTATCTATGCTATAAGAGTATCAGCCATCCAAGAGCTAAAGTGTGTACCAGGAAACACATTGTCATTTGAAGAAATAATTGGAAGACTCACTACCTTTGAGCTATCCAACTTTGACAACTATAAGCCAAAGAACTTTGAATCTACATTCAAAGCCAAGATGACAATAAAAGACAATGAGGAGGTGCAAACAAAGAAAAAGAGTGGAAAAGGAAAGTATGTATCTAGTGATAGTAGCATTGATGAAGATGATATAGACCAATTGGAGCCATTACTAGCAAGAAGATTTCATAGAGGAAGAGGAAAATTCAAAGGTAAGCTACCAATCATTTGTTACAATTGTAATTAAGTTGGTCACATTGTAGCCAAATGCACACAAAATAAAAACTAAAAGGATGGAGGCAACCTCAAGAACAAGAAAGAGGACAACAAGGACTATAGAGGTAAAGGAAAAAGATGCTACATTGTTGAAGAAGACTCTAACGAGAATGATGATGAAGTAGTCTATGTGGCTATGAAAGATGAATCAGATGAAGATGAAGCAACTGCCCTAGTAACCTACATGAACAAGAATGAAAAATTGATCATAGATAGTGGATGCTCTCATCACATGACTAGAGACAAAAGTAAGTTCATTACCTTTATTCAATATGAGGGAAATAGTGTTAGATTTGGTAACAATGCACCATGTCAGATCAAAGGGAAAGGAAGTATCAAGCTTATTGAAAGGATATCATGTGATAATATATACTATGTTGAAGGCCTGAATTATAACTTGTTAAGTGTCTCATAGTTAGGCAACATAAGATACAAGGTTGAATTTGAAAATGGAGTTGAGAAGATCTATGATTCTCAAGGAAGTCTAATAGGAAAAGGTGACCAGACTAGGAGTAATTTGTTCTACCTAGACATGGAAGATGCTTCTTGTCTCATTTTTCAAACTGATGATGTATGGTTATGGCACAAGAGGCTATGTCATGTAAATTTTTAAAATCTGATAAGCATCAACAAAATGAAGAAATTCAAAGGTCTACCAAAGTTGAAGAAGCCTAATAACACCATGTCCAAACAATGCCAACTAGGGAAGATGACCAAGTCAATTTTCAAAAGCAAGGCTTATACTTCAAATGAAGTATTAGAGCTAGTTCATATTGACTTGTGTAGTCCTATTGAAGTGAAAAGCTACAAAGGTGACATATACATAATGCTATTTGTAGATGACTATTCAAGGATGATGACAGTCATGTTCCTAAAACAAAAATCAAATGTGTTCCAAATATTCAAATGGTACTTGGATAGAGTTGAGAAAGAGACTAGGAAGAGCCTAAAATTGCTCAAATCTGATAGATGAGGTGAATTCATATCAAGAGAATTTGAAGAATTTTGTAATGAAAGCTGAATCAAAAGGCGGACATCAACACCTAGGACTCCACCTCAAAATGGTCTAGCAGAAAGAAGGAATAGATCAGTTATTAACTACGTTAGGACCTTAATGATGGAGAAAAATGTTGCATAGAAGTACTAGAGAGAAGCTATAGTATTGCAATCTACATACTCAACAGACTTCAAATCAAGAAAGGTACAAATGCAACACTTTTTAAATTATGGTATGGGCATTCTCCTAATGTAAAGCATTTCAAAATATTTGGATGCAAATGCTATATATATATATATAAAGAGTCTAGAAATGAAAAGTTTGATGCAAAGAGTGAGGAAGGCACATTTCTTGGTTATTCTACTAGAAGCAAAGCTTATAAGTGCTTGAATGTTAACACTAAAAAAGTTGTAGAAAGCACAAATGTGAAATTTGATGAGCTTGTAGAAGTTCAAAGTGTTGAAAACACCAAGAAAGAAGAAGAATACAAGACTTTTGTATACTTTTATGAAGGTATACCTAATAATGGTGAAGTTGCAACTCAGAATGACAATCAGCAACAACATCCAGTATCTACCAAGTCATAGACAGTGAATGCCTAGCAAAAAACACATGTAGAAGCCGAGCTGCAAAATACAGAGAATGTTCATTCAGATTCTAAGAACTATCAACATGAAGGAAATGAAGAAATATATGATCAAAATATACATGAAGATTCAAATTCTGAAAGAGACAAAATGCAAACAAGGAAAGAACTAGTATTGGCAAAGTATGTAAGAAGACATCATCTTGTAGATCAAATTATTGGAAATAAAGAGGCAGGACCAATGACAAGGAATAGACTCAGAAGTGAGACATGTCTGCTCAAAAAAATGGAACCAAAAATAGTAAGTGAAGCCATAAAAGATGATGACTAGTATAATGCTATGAAAGAAGAAATAGAACAAATTAAAAAGAACAAGACATGGATCTTAGTCTCAAGACCAACTAACAAGAATGTGATTGGAACCAAGTGGGTGTTTAGAAACAAGTTAGATGAGAATGGTGAAATCACAAGTAACAAGGCAAGACTAGTTTGTAAAGGGTGTGCACAAGAAGAAGGACTAGACTATGGAGAAACTTTTTCTCTACTTGCCAGAATGGAAGGAGTAAGGACCTTACTGGCATATGCAGCCTTCATAGAATTTAAAGTCTATCAAATGGATGTTAAGTCCACATTTTTGAATGGTATACTTGATGAGGAAGTCCACATAGAGCAACCAGAAGGATTTGTTGATGAAAATAAAAAAAACAAGGTATGTAAATTGCATAAGGCTCTATATGGATTAAAACAAGCCCCTAGAGCTTGGTATGAGAGACTTTACAAGTATCTAGTGTAAATAGGATTTGAAAGAACTAATGATAACAGCAACATGTACATCAAATCAAAAGAAGGTAAGGATATCCTTGTATCAGAAATCTTTGTGGATGACATAATTTTTGGAGGAAAGGAAGCACTTTGTAAAAGTTTTACTGACAAAATGAAACATGAGTTTGAGATGTCTATGTTTGAAGAAATCAAGTTCTTTGTTGGATTGCAAGTACATCAACTAAAACATGGTATATTTTTGACACAATCAAAGTACATCAAAGAGATACTCAAGACATTTGGATTGGAAAACTCCAAACCTGTCAGCACACCGATGGCAATAGAACATAAGCTATCCAAAAATGATGAATCAACTAAAGTCAATCAAACAATGTATAGATCTATGATTGGAAAACTACAATATGTTGTACATAGCAGACCAGACATAGCATTAGCAGTTGCAATAGTGGCTAGATTATCTACTAATCCTAGAGAAAATCATCTTGTGGCAGTAAAAAGGATAATGAGGTATCTCAAAGGAACTGATGATTTTGGCCTATACTACAAAAAGAATTAGAAGTTTGAGCTCACAGACACAGATTGGGGAGGCAACATTGATGACAAGAAAAGCACAAGTGAAGGAGCATTATTCTTAGGTAAAAGGCTAGTTAGTTGGACTAGCAAGAAACAAGCATGCACATCTTAGTCCATTGTAGAAGTAGAATATGTGGCTACAATAGTCAATTGCACAAACATTGTGTAGCTCAAACATCTATTGAAAGGAAAGAAAGAAGAGGCAACCGAACTTGTGATACTTTATTATGATAATAAATTTTTTATAAACATATCCAAGAATCTAGTAATGCATGCAAAAACCAAGCATATTGCAATCAAGTATCACTATGTTAGAGAATTGGTGGAAGACAAACAAGTGAAGATGGAGTACATTCACACAAAGGAACAAATTGCAGATATCTTCACAAAACCATTGCCCAAGGAGACTTATGAATATCTTAGAGGCAATTTGGAGGTAAAGCCCCTAACTCAAGCAATCTAAAGTAACAAAGAAGTTGTCCTACATCAACAGCAGTAGATCATTGAAATATCAAAAGAATGATGCAGAGGATGAAAATAGGAACATAAATTCCAGATCAGTCACAAGAATGGTGACAAAGAGAGAAAACATGAGATGCAAAGCTTATATTTAGCATGTTGAAGATGCTACATCTTTGGCATTTATGTTAAAGAGGGAGATATTGATCACTAAAAGGTAAGAGGGAGATGTATGAGAATAGAATCAACAAGAAGCTATGAAGGAAGGATTAGGAATATAGAGTAAAGATGCAGCAATCAAGATGGAGAAGTAGAACAAAGGATTCAGTTTGTATTAGAAAAAGAGGGAGACATGATACAAAAAGCAAGATATGAAATGAAAATGAGTTTTCTATTTGGTATGTAATTTTGGTGGTAACTAATTTGGTCAATTGATCAGTTTGGTTTGCCATCAATGTCAAAGAGGGAGATTGTTGGAAATAATTGAAAAGATCATGAATGAAGAATAATAGAATTGGTAAAGAATGCTTTCAATCATTATTTTTTCATTTATGTCAAACTTGCTCACTGCAAGAATGACAATTACTTTCATGATCCAAATACTATCACATAGTTGATTGGCAAGGAGGAGGCAATCAATAATATGTAACTAGAGCACCTAGAGAAAGGTTGAAGTTATGATGTTGTAATGAAGTATAAGGATCAGCTAAGCCATTGATGAAATAGTGTATTGATGACATACTCTAAGTCACAGGGAATAGACACACTAAGACATGTCAAAGATGCAAGGTTTAACTAAGTCATTTGTGAGAGTCGAGCAAGCTAGTTAGTGCCAAGCAAATTCTCAATTGAAGTCGAGCAAGTTCAACTTTAGTGTGTGCTGAGCAATTCTTTAGGCACCGAGCAAGATCATTCAATTGTCGAGTAACATAAGATTATTTAAGTGTTGAGTAATACAAGATTTTTCAAGTGCTGAGTAAACCAAGAAAGCTTCAAGTGTCGAGAAAAGTAGAAACATAGTGGATGCCAAGAAATCCAGAACTAGATAGTTCCAAGCATCAGTAAATAATAGTTGAAGTCAAGTAACCCAATTAATGTCAAGCATCAGTAAATAAATGATGCTGAGTTACTGCATTATTTGTCAAGTCAAAGATTTACCAGATCAGTAGTGATAAGTTTGTTACATCTAATTTTGTGAATTAGTTGGATGCAAATAAGGATGATGAGTAGATGTCATAGAATTTTATGTAACCATGCAAACCAATTCAAGGTGAATACTGATGAAGTTTCTAAAAGAAAAAAATTGGAGGGAAAACAATATTGTTTTCTTAGATCAATTCAAATTGATGAGTGGGAAGACTTGAGCGAGACATGAAGAATAGAATTTCTTTATAAGGAGTTACAGGTCAGAGATCAAAGTGATGGTGGTCATGGTCATATGAAGAAGCCAAGAGAAGGCTAGTGTAAAGTGTCAAGAAGAGGACACAGTAAGGATTAAGCATAGAGCATCAAGACTCTAAGTTGATCAAGTGACCATAGATTGCATTGGCATAACAAGTGGAAGAACTCAAGGAGATAGATCTTGAAGGGTGAACAAGTTGTTAGCTCTGCAAGGAGGAAAAGCCAAGCAAAGAAAAAAATTGAAGAGTGATCTAAAATCTGCAAGGTTAGAGTTGCAATCTTTATCAGGTCAAAACCTTTCTAATACTTTCTTACCATTGTATTAGACATTGAAATCTTACATTGCTAGGTTAGCTTAACAGCTAGGTGGATAAGCCTCAAGAAAAGGATAGAAAATCCCCAGGAGAAGGATAGGAGATCCTTAGGAGAAGGATAAGAGATCCTGAGGAGAAGGATAGGAGATCCTTAGAGAGGGATACATGATTCTTTTTAGAAGGTGACTGTAAATCCCATCGATTTGGGTGGGCCTAATAGCTCTATGTAAATCCTTTAACAAGGTGACATTCTAAGTTGAATGTTCTTAAGTCCTATAATAGGGCACACTCCTAATAGGGTGTAGAAATCCTTTAACAAGGTCACATCTTATAGTGTGTAAAGCCTTTAACAGGGTAGGCCCTTAGCAAGGCAAACCATTAGAAGTGGTTGAAAACAATTGCATAGTTATTTTGTGGGTGCCATCCCCACCCCAATTTTACCTTCTTATTCATGGAGGGTTTCTGTGTCACCAAAATATTTTGTGTTATGTAGTGATGCATGTTTACTTCTCATGATTGTTTAATGTTTAATTGCATGCATGATAATTTCAATTATATGCCATTAAGGATTTGACAGAAATTTGGATTGGACATTATTGGACCTTGGATAACTCATTCACCCCCCCACCCCACCCCCCCCCCCCTCTTAGTTATTCTAAAAGAATTCTAACATAGATAACTCAAAAAACACTAAAGTTTACTAGTTCTCATCATCAACTAAACTTTACTCAACTTACACTATATCACCCAGTATACACTAGACTTACACTTTTCTTAGCTTCAACTAATTTTTTTCTCAACTTGCACTAACCTTTCTCAGTACCTACTATCCAGTTGGTCAAGCTTGGCAAACTCGATTCTTCTTACTTGTTCTTCTAGAGTTAGTTAGTGTATCCAACCTTTGTCACCTTAAGTAGATAATCAATATGCTATAACATCATTGTCTTAACTAATCTTTGTACTCTTTTTTATTACCATAACTCAACCTTTTCTCTAGGTGCTTTTTTTATGTCATTTGATCAAATCATCTTCATCAATCAAACAAATGATAGTACTCAAATCAACTAGGTAGTTGTCTTACCAACAAGTAGAAAGTTTGACATCAGTGACAAAACAATGATTGAAACACATTCTCATACTTATGTCAATTTTTTGTCAACAACCTCCCTCTTTGACATTGATGGAAAAAAAAGTACCAACAAAAATACCAAAAAGAAAATAATTCCTTGTATTGACATCTCTCCATCTATCAGCAACTTTCATCTTCTGTATGGGTTACAAAGTTCTATTATGATCAATAGACAATCAACTCATCCTTATGACTACCTCTTGATCACTCCCTCAATATTAAATTCCTCCTACTAGGTACATGTATTTCTTTTTAATCATTTCTCTCTCTATAGTAGATCATCAGTTACACTATCTCCCATAATTGTAAGTGCATTTCCAAAATCTATCATATCAATTCAATTAACATATGTTCACTTCTCAAATCCTTACTACTCTACTACTCTAATGATGTTTTATAGAGTGTGACTTGAAATGTTGGCTGAAAAAAGATTCACACAATCAAAATCTAGAAGCACAGAATTACACTATTTCCCTCTGAGTAGAAATTCCATGTTTCTTCCTTGTTCTTACTGTGTTTGGTATTCTATATTTTTCCCTTTCTCTATTTCTCCATTTTTGACAAAAATGTCAAAGACTTGTCCTAATATGAAAATATGAACATTTTCAAAAAAAAATCCATCACCTAGCTTGTGATTGATCTATTGTTCTAGCTCTTTGATTACTTTAGGCATCTCCTAAAGTAAGATCCACTACATCAATTTTTAAGAGACAACTTTCAACTCAAGTTGATGCAGGACACTACTCATGCTTCCTAAATAGCCTTGGATAGGGGCATCACTACTAGTTTACCTTTTAGATACTCATGAGCATCCTTAAGTAATTTTTTTTGTGAAGATATCAACTATTTCCTCTTTTGTATTCACTTATTCTATCTTCACCTCTTTCTCTTCAACTAACTCTCTCAAGTAATGATACTTCATTGCAATGTGCTTAGTCTTTGTATGCATCACAAGATTCCCTGATATATTTATAACACTTGTATTATTACAATAAAGTGTCATAGGTTTAGTGGTTCCCTCCTTCATTCTTTTAAGTAGTTGTTTGATTTAGATACAATATTTGTACAATTTACTACAACAGCAACATATTCAAGTTTAGTAGTAGATTGAGATATGCAATTTTGTTTCTTGCTAGTCCATGTAACCTACATTTTTCCTAAGAAAAATTCTCCTCTAAGAGTATTCTTTTTATCATCAATATTTCTAGCCTAATCAACATCAGTGTAGGCTCCCAACTCAAACTTCTCATTTTTCTTGTAGCATAGACCATAGTCTTTTGTTCTTTTTAGATATCTCATTATTCACTTAGCAACCATCAAATGATTCTCCCTAGGATTAGTAGAGAATATTTCAAATATCCCAATAGATAATGCAATAACAGGTTTGTTGTGCATTACATATTAAAATTTTGCAATCATAGACCTATACAATGTTTGATTCACATCAGCTAAATCATCATATTTTGACAACTTGTGTCCTATCACCATAGGTGTGCTTACTAGCTTGGAATCTTCTAATCTAAAAAAGTTAGTATCTCCTTTGCATACTTAGACTAAGTGATGTATATACCATATTGCATATGATGTACTTGCCAACCCACAAAGAACTTGGTCTCTCCAAACATAGACATCTCAAATTCTTTCATCATTTCATTTGTAAAAGCTTTACATAAAGTATCTTGACCTCCAAATATGATATCATCAACAAAAATTTCAAATAGTAAAATATCTCTTTCTTTTTTGTCTTCAAGTACAGATTGTTATTATCATCAGTCTTCTCAAATCTAATCTTCACAAGATAATTGTGAAGCCTTTCATACCATTCTATTGGTGCTTGCTTCAAACCATATAAAGCTTTGTGTAATCTACATACCATGTTTTTGTTTTTAGCATCAATAAATCCTTCTAGTTGTTCTATATAAACCTCTTCTTCCAATATGCTATTCAAAAATACAAATTTAACATACATTTGATAAACTTTGAAACCTTTGTATGTAGAGTAAGCAAGTAGAGTTCTTACTCCTTCCAATCTTGCAATAGGGGAATTTTTTTCTCCATAGTTTATCCCTTCTTCTTCTACATACCCCTTGCAAACTAATCTTGCCTTATTCCTTATGACTTTACCATTTTCATCTAACTTGTTTTTGTACACCCACTTAGTGTCAATCACATTTTTATCTTCTGGTCTAGGAACTCGAGTCCATGTCTTCCTCTTCTCAATCTGTTCAATCTCTTCTTTCATGGCTTTACTCTAGCCCACATCTTCTAAGAAATATTTCATTGTCTTAGGTTCATGAATGCTAAGAAAACATGTATCACTCCTCAACCTATTTCTTGTCATTAATCTTGCATCTTTTATCTTCAATAATTTCTACATCAAGGTGATGTCTCTTGACATACTTTGACAATCTTGGTTTTGCTATATTTTCCTCATAATGTCTATCAACTTCTAAATCAATATATACTTCTATATTAGGTAATTAAAAATCTATTTCAAGTACACTAATCTTAGAATCAAAATGTGCCTTAGGTTCATTTTGCAACTTGACACCTGATCATATCTTGGTTCCTAATTGCAACTTGACATTCATTGTATGTGACTTAGTGGTCACTAAAACTTTTTTTTGATTAGAAACTTGTTTTACAACATCTTTATCAATAGGCATACCTTCATAAAAGTATCCCAAATATTTGTATTCCTCTAGTTCCTTCATAGGTTCAGCCTCATGTACCTTTGTATATTCATTAAATTTCACATTTTTACTTTCCACAACTTTTTTAGTGTTAGTATTTAAACACTTATAAGCTTTACTTCTTGTGGAATAGCCAAGGAATATACCTTCTTCACTTTTTGCATCTAATTTACCATTCTTAAAATCTTTGAGAATATAACACTTGCTTCCAAATAACTTAAAATATTTTATATTGGGTGAGTATCCATATCATAGTTCAAAAGGTGGTGAATGAGTACCTTTCTTGAATTGCACATGGTTCAAGATATAGATAGTTGTACTTACATCTTCTCTCTAGTTTTTCAAAGCAACATTCTTCTCCATCATGAGTGTCCTAGCATAGTCCATTATAGATCAGTTCCTCCTTTTAGCAATTCCATTTTGAGGAGGGGTTCTAGTGGCAAATGTTTGTCTTTTGATTCCTCTATCATTACAAAACATCTCAAACTCATTTGATATAGATAATCCTCCTCTATTAGATCTTAAACATTTTAGGCATTTAGCTATTTCCTTCTCAACTCTTGCTAAGTACCACTTAAACATTTGGAAAGCATCAAATTTTTGTTTCAGAAACATAATTTTCATCATCCTAGAATAATCATCAACAAGCAATATAATGTACTTATCATAATTTTAGCTTTGCACATCAATTGGACCACACAAGTCAATATAAACAATCTCCAAAATTCCTTTGGAGGTGTGAGTCTTACTCTTAAAACTAGACTTTGTTATTTTGTGTAACTATAATTATTTGTAAATTATATTGTTAGGTTTCTTCAACTTAGGAAAACCTATAACTCGCTTCATGTTACTAATACTAACCAAATTATCAAAATTAATATGACATAACATCTTTTACCATAACCACACATCATCAAATTATACAACTAAACAAGTACCATTATTCATATCAAAGTAGAATAGATTACCTCTAGTTTGATCACCTTTTCCAATTAGTTTTCCATCCATATCATATATCTTAGCTATCTTGTTCTCAAACTCAACCCTACAACCTGAACTATTTAGTTTTGACACAATCAAAAAATTATAGTTAAGTCCTTCAACATAAAATGCATTGTCACATAAAATATTTTATGTGAATTTTATAAAACCTTTTCCTTTTATTAGATAGGGTTCATTATTGCCAAACCTTACACTATTTCTAGCATAATACTTTAAGGTAATGGACTTATATCTCCAATCATCTCATGTGAACACCCACTATCAATGATCCATCTGCCATTCTTGTTCACATAAGATACTAGTGCAGTTACCTCATCCTCATCAAAATCATCTTTTATTACAACATACACCACTTCATCATCATGCTCGTTAGATCCTTCTTCTTTTTCCTCTTCTACAATGTAGCAATACTTCTTGCCTTTTTCTTTGTAATCTTTTCTATCCTTATCTTTCTTATTTATGTACTTGTCTCCATCTCTTCATCTCTCTTCTCTAGACATCTAGCAGCAATATGATCAACTTCATTACAATTAAAACACATGATAGGTAACTTACCTTTGAATTTTCCTTTACCTCTATGAAATCTCCTAGCTAGTAGTTCTTCAAGTTGTTCTACATCCTCCTCATCTATATCACTATCATTGGAAAAATATTTTACCTTTTTCCTCTTCTTCTAATTAGGTTCCTTCAATGGTAGCTTAGCTTTGAAAGATGATTCAACATCATCAGATTTGTAGTTGTCAAAATTGGATAGCTCAAAAGCAGTGAGCCTACCCACTAGACCTTCAAGAATCAAATTGGAATTTGATTTACATCTTAGTTCTTGTATTGCAAAAACTCTAGTAGCATATATGGATACGAATGTTCTAAAAACTTTTCTTAATACATTAGCATCATATATCTTAAAATTAGATACTCTTGTAGCATTAACAACATATTTTATTTTAGAGCAATATTGAGTAACATTCTCACCTTATTGCATTCTCATATCATCGAACTTACCTCTACGACTTTCAAATTTGGCTCTCAAAATATTTGCATCACCTCCATAGATGGTGTGAAGAACATCCAACATCTTCTTTGCACTATCACAACCCTTGATGTCATGAAACTTAGCATAACTTAAGGCAGAGTCAATCTCCAACATTTCCTAGTTGTGTTCTTTCTTATTTTTCAGATCTTCAATAGTTAGGACTCCAATAGAATCAACATGATTAGTGGTGATGGTAGATTTTCCATGGTCTCCAATACCTCCTAGGTGTAGCTTCATTAGACTCTACCATGTAGGAAATTTTTCCTTGTTAAGCTTGGGTATACCTCTCTTTGGCATCTTGAACTTTTGCTTCTAGTACCTTCAAACTACTCCTCTTAAAAAAATGGCTATAATTCCAATTGGTGAAATTCTTTAGAATAACTAGGGGTAGGGTGAATCAGTTATCCAAGGTCTAGATGTATAAATAAAAAATTTCATAGCTTAGTGAACCCATATTCATAAAAAAAATATTCATGCATTCATCCATTAGATCATATAATCACTTAAACTATGTAGATTATTGATAAATCAACTTTACAAAAATGTAAGTATAAAACATAATAGATTCAATAACACAATCGACACAATAGTTTTACATGGAAACCCAATTTGGGAAAAACCACTAGTAACTTGCTACTGATCCTTACTCTTTTGAAGTGATGCCCTATGAAAGGCCAACCCTATTAAAGGTTACAATACACATTATTAGATGTGACCTAGTTAGAAGATTTCAATCACCCTATTAGGAGTGATCCTTGTTAGAGGACTTTAGATCATTCACTCAAAATGTCACTTCATTAAAGAATTTACAAATTACTATTAGGTCAACCTTAATCCAAACAATTTACCCTAGACTTATACAATAATTAGTGAGTAACAATAAGGCTTGATCTAATAATAAATTACAAATCTTTGTTTTAGTCCTCCACTCTACTTGGCTTTCACACACTTTAGCTTTAATAGTTTGTTCACCCTTTAAGCATTCATACTCTTAAGCCTTCTTTATTTTCTTTCTAATAGTAGTCTCTTCTATTTGGTCACTAAATGAAGCAATACTTTAGACCTCTTGTCTAAATTAGGTTCTCAAAAATAACCAACCTTGCTTCTGAGCAGCCATCTCCATAAATAGAAAATTAAGATCTTTCGTTGTTCAACCTCTATCACCCATTTTAGGGTTAGGTAGGATTAAATAGGATTCAATGAATCTACCCATATTTTTATTTGAGTCCCTTCTACAAACTTCTTCTTCAATCCTCTTTGAATTCACCTCAAAATAGTTTACCATAAATTATGTGCCCCCAACTCATCATAGTTGTCTTCCACATACTTCACAAAATTCAAGAAAACAAAATAGTTAGCTCAAATACATCAAATATTTTATTTAGCATTAATACTAACATGTGGTATCAACATGTTGTTGCTCGGCTTTCATATTGTTCTTTCACTCATCATCCACTAGATAACTCAAAAAACACTAAATTTTACTAGTGCTCGATATGATCAACTAAACTTTACTTGGCTCATACTATATCACTTGGCATATACTGAACTTACACTTTTCTTGTCTCTAACTATTTTTTTGCTCATCTTTCACTAACTTTTCTTGGCACCTACTATCTACATGGTCAAACTTGGTAGACTTAATTCTTCTTACTTGTTCTTTTAGACTTAGTCAATGTTTCCAACATTTGCAACCTTAAACAAATAATTAATACACTATAACGTCACTATCTTAACTAATCTTTGTACTCCTTTTTTTATTTCATTTGATCAAATCATCTTCATCAGTCAAACAAATAATAGTACTCAAGTCAACTAGGTAGTTGTCTTACTAGCAAGTAGCAAGTTTGACATCAGTGACAAAACAATGATTGAAACACATTCTCATACTTATGGCAATCTGTCATCAATAGAAATGATAGAAGGATTCAATGAATTTGACCAAACCCTAAGATTAATAGTAGTGTTTAAGAAAAAAAAAGTTTAGAATTACATATTTAAGAAGGTGTAAGGGCTAAGCCTAAAAAGGTTAGAAGTGTTTGTGAAGATTGAATAAGGGCAGAGCAGCAATTGTTGATTTTATTGATTGGAAAACTTTAGTAGGAGGCTAAACAGAGTTGTGATTAGCTAAAGAGTGATTACTTGAAGGGTTTCAAAGTGAAACACAGATTGAGATGAAAGTGAAGGCTAGTCATTAGATCATCATGTGAATCGAACTAAGATCTATATTTACAAAGTAAGTTGTGTTAATCAAATCAATCTAATGTTACTTTCTAACCATTGCATTAGTATTGAAATCCTTTAATCAAGGTTGACCTAACATTCATATGTAAATTCTTTAATCAAGGTGGAACTCTAATGCAATCTTTTTAAAACCTCTAAAAAAGCCACTCCTGATAGGGTAATGAAATCCTTTAATAAGGTCACATGTAATAGTGTGTTTTGCAACCTTTGATAGGGTTGGTTGCTAACAAAGCACACTTGAGAAGAGTGAAAATTTGGGAAAATTTTACTAGTGGCTTTTTCCAAATTGTGTTTCCACATTAAATCTTGGTACAATGCTTTTTTGGATGTCATTTGAGATGATTTACTTCTAATATTTTGCATTCTACAAGTTTTTTATTATTAGGACAATGTACTACTAGTTTATGTTACTGAATGTTTATTATAGAGACCGAGCTATTGAATGTATAGATCTGAAGTATTTGAAGTGGTTGAAAGTTCATCTAGTACATTTGAACCTTTGATAACTTGTTTTAATTTTCTTCATTTGAACCATGACTTTGTTCATCCCTTTAATTTTCATAAAAAGCAATGTCTTTTGTTACCTATTTTTAGATGTCTTTTTAGGCCTTGTGACTTGCACTAGAACCATATGTTCTGATGATTTAAACACATCATGTTTTTTGACATGATTATTATTATTATATGCATCCTTATGAAGTTGGTTTTTTCTTCACTTACCTCCTTATCAATCAAAGTATTGCTATATTTTCATGTTCTCCTTCAAACATCAAAATATTTCATATACTTCAAGTAACAAATCTTATTATGATCACTATAAATGTATAAGCATTTATAATTCTTATTTGATTATAAACTATGATCATTGAGGAAATAATGCTTAATCTACTAAAAATTGTAGAGAGCTCATAGCCAGAAAAAATCTCCAAAGACAACATCAATAAAATTTAGTTGCATTTGGTTGCCTGAACTAAAAGATGATGTGGAAGAGATATTGAGGTTTTCCTTCATTGGAGTTGTCTAGGATATTCTTCTAGTGATCAGTGTTATATATTTGTATTTTTAGAATAAGCATTTTAATTCTCAGATCATGAACAAATTGGAATCCATCAACACACATTTTTTTATCATTGAATGTGTTTCTCATCTAAAGCTTGAAAATTTTAGACTTCAGATGTTCTAGTTCCATTAGCGACTATCAAATCTAATTAGACACATCACCAACATCCTCCATGTAGGAGACTTTAAAAAAAAATTTAAGAATTTTTAGTGCTAGAATGATGTTGAATCTAGGATCAATATTTTGGGTAGGATAAATAGTGAATCTCTTGTGAAAGTTATGCTTAGATATCACAAGTGCCAGGATCAAAATCTGACTCTAAGACCATATTAAATTTGGTATTGGTATGTGTTTTCCAATAGAAGCAACTTCTTATATACATAAGAATAAGTGATAAAGATACATGTCCCTTCATGGCACATTGTCTATTCATTAATATAATATAAACTTTAAGCACACACACATATGTATGTGTGTTTGTGTGCATATGTATATGTATATATACACACACATGTATATACATATATATGTATATATACACATATATATGTATATATACACATATATATTCACATATATATGTACATGTGTGTGTATATATATGTATATACACACATATATGTGTCTATATACACACATATATAAATATATATATATATGTATATGTATATGTGTGTATAGGTGTTTGTGATTAAAATTTATTGATGGAGACAACCAAAGACTAGAAGTAACACACAGGAAAAGAAAAATATTATTATCAATGTAAAATGCCCTATGGGCTTACAACAATATGATTCTAGAGAAAGAAATCCTCCACATAGTACCTTCTCTCTAACTCCACTAAGAGCTACCTTTACAATGCCAAAAATGTTCTTAAATAAGCCCCAAATAGTTTTGGGTTAGGAATACATTCTAGAATATGCTAGTTGGCATCCACTGCCAAAATATAAGGTTCCAAAAATTACATTAGAAGTCGATGTAAAATTAGAAGAATCCAAAAATAGTAGTCCAACTTCTGAGAGGCATATCTTTTGAACTGTAACTTCAATTGATGAACCGTTTACATTTCTAAAAAACTCTCGAAGTGCTCTATGACCCTATGGACCAGCTTTTCTCATCCCCCATTTTTGGACCTATACAAGGCCATTTATATCCCCATATCTAACTTTGAAGCACTCTCAAGAGGTCTCCAAGAAAAATAAAACTGCAATAACTTTCTAATCATAAAGCCTTTTGACATGATTCCTTTTCTAGACTATTTTAAATTACAATTACAATCATCCCTCACAAATTACACCCTCTAACTCATCATAATTTTGGCTCAATTACAAAATAACTCATTTTCTACATTTACACAAACCCAAGGTTCTTTAAAACTAATAAAACTCTAACCCAGAAAGCTAATAGAAGAACTATGAGAGTTGGAACCTTTATTTGACCCAAATGGGTATCTAGAAATGAAAACACATTAAACATAAACCATCTCTAAGCATATTTTTGAGTGATATAAGATTTCCCTTACACCACTAGATGCTCCTGCATCATTTATATTATATTAATGAATAGACATGTCACATGAAGGGACATGTCTCTTCATTTCTTATTGTTATTATATATATAAAATATTGTTGCTATTGGAAAGCACATACCAAATATGATGATGATTCTTAATAAATTTGCAAAAAATCCTCTAAAATTTAACAATTCTAAATATTCTAACAATTGGTATCAAAACATTGGTATTTGTAGAGAGAAGTTTGAAGGAGCTCAAAGCTAAAGACCAAGATGTAGAACAAGGATGTATCAAAGTTGAACAAAGAGAAATTTTATGCATGATAGATTCTAATAAAGTTGCATCTAGCAGGAATTGGGTTTAGTGCAATATACTACATAGAAAATGAATATGTGGCTATAACAGTTCCTTTGATAGGCCAACAATTGAGAGAAAAATTAGAACATGACCAAGAGATGTTGGAGATTTACTCATCCCTAAGATATCTTGAGTTTGATGACATAAAGTAGTGCACTAATGCTAAGGGAATGTGGGAAACATTATAGACTATCTATGGAGGTGACAAAAAAAAATTGAGAGAAAAATCATAAAGTTTGAGAGGTAAGTTTGAGGAAAGGTAGAAGGTAAAAATATTGTGAAATAATGTGGAAGAATCAAAGAGGTGGTAAAGGGTATAAGAGGATCAAATAGAAATATTGTTGATGATGCAACCAGAAATGTATTGAGAACCCTACTTCTTATCTATGCTATTAGAGTTTCTTCTATACAAGAAATGAGATGTACCCTTGGTAATAACCTAACTTTAGAAGGTGTGTGGTATGCTTACTACTTTTGGATTGTCAAATTTTGATATTTTCACTCCTAATTTTTTTGAATCTACTTTTAGATCACAAGTGGTTATTAGTAACAAAGGAAAAAGAAAGTGTGTGAATAGTGATAGTTTTACTTTTGATGAGGAGCTTGACGAACTTGAAGCACTAATGGCTAGAAGAATTCAAAGAGGAAAAGGAAAATACAAAGGTAAAATCCCAATAATCTCTTTTTTATGTAATAATTTTTTTCATATTGCTACAAGGTATCTTGATAGAGAAGACAAGGATGAGAGAAGGGAAAGAAAGTAAAAATGTAGAAGAGATGATTGAGACAATATGAGAAACAAGGAATACAAAGACAAAGGTAGGCAATCATGTTACAATGTTGAAGAAGAAACTAACACTAACAGTAATAATGAATAAGTTTTCTATGTTTCTATAAAACAAGATTTTGAAGAGGATGTGAAGACTACATTAATTTCATATGTGAAGAAGATGGATAATTGACAATGGTTGCTTACAACACATGCCTGGTGATAAAACTAAGTTTAAAACCATAGAATCATACAAAGGTAGTTGTGTTATGTTTGGAAATGATGCACCATGTCTTGTGAAAGATAAAGGATCAATATAATTAACTAATAAGATTAAATGTGACAATATTTATTAGGTTGGAGGAATTAACTATGATTTTTTGAGTGTTTCACAGTTGAACAAATTAGGATATAGAGTTGAATTCTATCACAAGAAGGATAAGATATTTGATGCTACTAGTGAAATGATTGGAAATGGTGATAAAAAAAGAGGTAATGATTTCTATCTAGATTTTTCTGGTGATACATGTTTGTTTGCACAAAATGAAGATATATGGCTATGGCATAAGAGCTTATGTCATGTGAACTTTGATAACTCAGTAAGTATTAGTAAGATGAAAAGAGTAAGAGGGTTACCAAGATTGAAGAAACCTAATAATGCTATGTGTAAACAATTTCAATTGGGGAAAATGATAAAGTCTAGTTTCAAGAGAAAAACCTATACATGCAATGATATTTCAGATTTTGTTCATACTAACCTATGTGGACCTATTGGAGTACAAAGTTACTGTGGAAATAAATAATTCATTTTATTTATTGATGAACACTCTAGAATTATTACTATAATGTTTCTTAAAGATAAATATGATGATTTTTAGTTATTTAAGTGGTATTTGGCCAAAGTTGAAAAAGAAATAGGTAAAAATCTAAAGTGTTTGAGATCTAATAGAGGGGGAGAATTTATCTCTAATAAATTCAACATATTTTTCACTAATAGAGGAATCAAAAGAAAGATGTTAGCACCTTGGACCCCTCCCCAAAATGAAATAGCTGAAAGAAGAAACAAATCAATCATGGATTGTGATAGAACACTAATGATGAAGAATAATATGTAATAGAAATATTAGAGAAAATTTTTTAGAATAATAGTTTATACTTTGAACTGAGTGCAAGTCAAAAAAGGTAGAAATGTTTCATCTAATAAATTGTGGTATGGGTATGCACCTAATATGAAATATTTTAAATTTTTTTGATGCAAATGTTATATACTTAAGGATAATATTGTTGGAAATATAGATGAAGTAACTGAGAGGGGAGGGGTGAATTAGTTACCACAAAAAAAATTCCAAAAATCCCTTAGATGTCTATAATAATCACTTACTGTTGATACTTGGTAAATAGTGCAAGAATACTATAACTCGGTAGGTTAACTAATTACTGATCATCTATCATTCATCGATATTAATGTGCATACAAAGGTTAAATAAATGAACACAAGAGACACCAGATTTAACGTGGAAACTGAATATGGGAAAAACCACCAAGTAACTAGTCACAAATTTTCACTCTTCTAAAGTGAGCCCTGTTAGGAGCCAACCCTGTTAAAGGTTACAATGCACACTGTTAGGTGTGACCTTGTTAGAGGATTTAATCACCTTGCTAGGAGTGCCCTGGTTAGAGGTCTTTAGGGAAATTCAATTGAACTATCACTTTGTTAGAGGATTTACAAAATGGCTATTAAACCAACTCTGTTAAGAGATTTTAGATTCAGTGTTACAATGATTAGAAAGCAACAATGAGGTGACCTGAATGATATGCAATTTATCTTTGCTAATTACAGATCTCTGTTTAGCTTCACTGGATCCTTACTAATTGAATACAACTTTGCAACTCCTCCAGGATATCTAATCCTTCATTAGAATTTGTTCAATATTCGCTTATCCTCATCCATATATTTCACTCACTTTAATTCACAACTTGAACATCTAAATATATACCTTCTAGATTATCAAGTTGGCTCAAATATAAGTTACAAGAATTCAAAAAATCATTACATCAGTCGACTGCATGAAACAATTAAAATAATAAAATCCTTCGTTGGCCGACCCAGCTAGATGACCACTGCTCCAAAAAGGTTTTCTAGTGTTAACCAAGTGAGGCTTGATAAACACTACAAACCCTACAAAAATCCTTTGGAGACCGAGTGAACTTGGTTAGCACTAATCTTCCTTTGCTAACCTTGTGAGCTCGATAGAAGCTAACTCTCTGCCACATTTCCTTTGATAACCGAGTGAGCTCGGTAGATGTTAACTTTTTTTTGTTAATCTTGGGAGCTCAGTTAACACCAACTTTTTGTTACAAAATCCTTTGAGGCTCGAGTGAGCTCGATAAATATTAACTTTTCTTTGTTAACCTTGGGAGCTCAGTTAATACTAACTTTTTGTTACAAAATCCTTTGATGCCTGAGTGAGCTCGGTAAATATTAAATTTTCTTTGTTAACCTTGGGAGCTTGGTTAATACTAACTTTCTATTACAAAATCATTTGATTCCCGAGTGGGCTCGATAAGAATTGACTTTACTGAGTAATGTTCAAGAACATTTGATAGACACTATAAATTGCCTTGTTGATCATTTGAGCTCGGTAGACTCTGTCTAATGACTGGTATGATATTTGTGTAACATCAAAGACAATAAACAATTAACAATTGTATCCAAGAATCTCCCTTTTTGGCATTGATGGCAACACAACATGTCATAGCAAAATGAAATTTGAAAATAAGTTTAACAAGTCTTTTTTTTTTTTTTCAGAACAACTTTCTCTATTAGATAGCAAACTCTCCCTCTTTTAGTAATCTCCCTCTATGAAGGAATTTCATAGAAAACTTTTCTTCTCAAACAGATTTCAGAAAGATATGACAGTAAAACTCTCCCTCTTTGACAACACATGCCAAAGACAACACAACTTAAATGAATTTTAATGTACATTTAGTACTGATTCATATGCAATATTTCCTGATTGTGCTGCATCAATTGATAGGTCTTCAACTTGGTATGCATTGATGAATCACTAAAACTTCATTTTAGTGAACTTTAGATAGGGGAGTGACCCCTAACTTACCTCTTAGATACAAGAATGCATCCTTAAGTAATGGCTTTGTGAATATGTTATTAATTTGTTCCTTTTTATGAACATATTCCAATTTGATCTCCTTATCTTGCACCAATTCTCTGACAAAATGATATTTTATTGCAATGTGCTTGGTTTTGGAATGCATCATTGGATTCTTAGATATGTTTATTGAACTTGTATTATCACAGAACATAACAACTGGTTCTTTGATTTCCACCTTCATGGCTTCCAACAACTATTTAAACCAAACAATATTAGAACAGTTTACTACAGCAGCAACATACTCTACCTCTGCTATAGATTAAGATGTACAATTCTACTTTCTGCTTGTCCGAGAAACCAACCTCTTTCCAAGAAATAATGCTCCTCCACTTGTACTTTTTCTATCATCAAGGTTTCCCACCCAATCAGTGTCAGTAAACACTTTCAAATCTAGATTACCTCCAAATTTGTACCATAAACCATAATCTTCAGTTCCTTTCAAATATCTCATTATTCTTTTGATTGCCATCATGTGATTTTCTCTTGGTTTTGCTGAAAATCTTGCTACAATACCAATTGCAAGGGCAATATCTGGCCTAGTATGAACTACATACTACAACTTTCCAATCATAGATCTATACAATGTTTGATCTACTTCTTTTGATTCATATTCCTTGGTAAGTTTTAATCCAGTACACATAGGAGTCCCAACTAGTTTACAATCTTCCATACCAAAAATTTTCAATATCTCCTTGATGTATTTTGATTGAGTGATGTAGATACCATTTTTATTCTACTAAATTTGAAGACCAACAAATAATTTCATCTCTCCAAACATGGACATTTCAAATTCCTTGTTCATTTTTTCTAAAAAATCTTTGCAAAGATCATCATTCCCTGTGAAAATAGTATCATCTACAAATATTTCTGCCAAAAAAATCTTATTATCTTGTCCTTCCTTTATATACAACCTACTGTTATCATTAGTTCTTTGAAAACTAATTTGAATAAGATAGTTGTGCAATCTTTCATACCATTCTCTAGGGGCTTGTTTCAGACCATACAATGCCTTGTGTAATTTGCAGACCATGTTCTTCTTATCTGGATCAACAAAACCTTTAGGTTGTTCAATGTAAACCTCTTCATCCAGTATACGATTGAGGAATGCTAACTTGACATCCATCTAATAAACTTTGAATCCTTTGTGAGCAGCATATGATAGTAAGGTTCTGACTCCTTCCAATCTTGCAACAGGAGCAAAAGTTTCTCCATAGTCTATTCCTTCTCCTTGAGCATATCCTTTGCATACTAGTCTAGCTTTGTTTCTTGATACCTTACCATCTTCATCCAACTTGTTTCTAAATACCCACTTAGTTCCAATCACATTTTTATCTTTAGGCCTAGGTACAAGAGTCCATATCTTGTTTTTCTCTACCTTCTCTATTTCTTCATTCATAGCCTCAATCCAACTATCATTTCCCAATGCATCTTTGATATTTCTAGGTTCAAAATCAGCAAGTAAACAAGTACCTTTCAACTTACTTCCTATCATGGTTCCTTCATATTTGTCTCTAGTGATCTGATCTACTGAATGATGTCTCTTGACATATTTTGCTAATATAGGTTCCTTGCCTTATGAATGAATTTCATTGTTATCCTCTTGCACTTCAACTTTAGGTTATGGTTGTTCTAGCTCGGTAGATATTGGCTCAGGTCCTTCAAACTTGGTAGACGCTTGCTCAATAGCATCAAAATGTAACTCAGGTTGCTATAGCTCAGTTTGAACTTCCTGTAACTTGGTTAGTGATGACTCAAGAGTAGAAGATTCCTAATTAACTGGTACTATATCAGGTTCAGTGAAAACAAACCTTCTATAATCTTTTGGTTCCCTTTTGCTTTCTTCTTCAGTCCTTTCTACAAACTCATCAACTTTCACATGTGCACTTTCTATGTCTTTGTAAGTAGACAGGTTCAAACATCTATATGCTCTACTTTTGCAAGAGTATCCCAAAAATATTCCTTCATCACCTTTTACATCAAATTTTCATTTTCTAGATTCTTTCAAAATGTAACATTTACTTCAAAATACTTTTAGATACTTTACATTAGGTTTATAGCCATACCATAGGTCATAGGGAGTTTTGAATGAGTATTTTTTAAGCTATACTTGGTTCAAGGTATGAAGTGCAGTGTTGATAGCTTCCTTCCAGTATTTGATAGAAATGTTCTTTTTAATCATTAAGGTTCTTGCACAATCCATGATAGATTTGTTCCTCCTTTCATCTATTCCATTTTGTTCAGGAGTTCCACGGGATGATACATGTCTTTTGATTCCTCTTTCAATGCAAAAGTTATTGAACTCATGTGAAATAAATTCTCCACCTCTGTCTAACCTCAAGCATTTCAATCTTTTTCCTGTTTCCTTTTCTACTCTTGCCAAATACCATTTGAATTTCTCAAATGCTTTTGATTTGTTCCTTAGATACATGATAGTCATCATTCTTGAGTAATCATCAAAAAAAAGAATGAAGAACTTTTCTCCAGTATAGCTTTCAATTCCAATGGGTCCACATAAATCAGTATGCACAATTTCTAATATATCTTCAGACTAATAGTTTTTACTTTTAAAACTAGTCTTTCCCATTTTACCAATTTGACAATTCTTGCATAGACCAACCTTAGGTTTCTATATATTAGGAATTCCTCTTACTTTCTTGATTTTTCTTATCTTCATTAGGTTATCAAAATTAACATGACACAATCTTTTATGCCATAACCAACTTTCTTCAACTTGAGCAATAAAACATGAACATTCACCAAGTTCAAGATAAAATAAGTTACCTTTTGTTTGAGTGCCTGATCCAATCAGTTTTCCTTTGCCATCTAGCAGTCTTTCTTTTCCATGCATCAATTCTACTTTGAATCCATTATTGAGTAGCTATGCCACACTTTAAAATTTATTCTTTAGTCTTTCTACCCAATATGCATTATCACATATAAGTTCTTTGGTTAGAGAGATTCTTCCTCTTCCTTTTATACAACAAGGTTCATTGTTACCAAATCTTACACTGCCACCATCATAGTCTTCAAAGTATTCAAACTTAGTCTTATCACCAGTCATGTGATGAGAACAACCACTATCTATGATCCATGTATCATTTTTTCTCATATGAGAAATGAGTGCCATTTTCTCATCATTATCAGACTCATCTTTCACAGCAATGTAGAAAATTTCATCTTCTTCTTCATCATTATAATCATTAGAATCTTTAGCCATAAAGCATGTTTTCTTACCTTTATCTTTGAATGATTTGAAGTCTTTCTTGCCATTGTACTTATAACCTTTCTTCTCATCTTTGTTCTGCTTGTTTGGGCACCTAGCAGTAATATGACTAATTTCTTCACATGAAAAATAGATTAGAGGAACTTTACCTTTATACTTTCCTCTGCCTCTAGAATATTTTCTTGCTAGTAGAGCTTCAATCACCTCAAGATCACTGTCTGAACTTTGGTCTGATTCATCTTCACTTCCTGACCAAGATTTCTTTTTCTTTTTACTTTTCTCCTTGACTAAAAGCTTGGCTTCAAATGCTGATTCAATGGTTTTGAAAGCTGGAACATAGTTGTCAAAGTTGTCTAGTTCAAATGCAGTTAGTCTTCCAACTATGGCCTTTAGATTTATTTTGTGATTTGCTTCACATCTTATTTCTTGAATTGTAGAAACTATGATTGCATAAATGGGAAGTAGAGTTCTAAAAACTTTACTTATAATTGTCTCCTCCTTGATATCTTCTCCAGATGCTTTGATTGCACTGACACATGTTTTGACTCTTTCAACATATTTTGCAATGTTTTCATCCTCTCTCATCCTCATCTGATCAAATTGTCCTCTTGAACTTTGTGCTTTGGCTGTTCTTACATTATCATCTCCTCCATAGATTTCTTTTAACTTTTCCAACATTTCAAAAGTAGATTTGCAGTCCTTGATGTCATCAAATTCTTCATAACTTAGAGTAGATGCTATATCTATCATCATAATGTTGTGGGTCTTCTTTTCAGCAATATCATTGATAGATAGTGTACCAACTGGTTCTACATATTTTTCATCAAGGTATTTTAGTCCTGTATCTCCAATAGAAGCTAGATGAAGTCTCATCAACCCTTGCCATACTGAGAAGTTTTCCCTGTTAAGTCTTGGAATTTACCTCTTATAAGACATCTTAATCTTTGACTTAGATCCTTGAAATCTTGTCTTGCAGGCACCAAAAGCTCTGATACCAATTGTTGGAAATATAGATGAAGTAACTGAGAGGGGAGGGGTGAATCAGTTACCACAAAAATAATTTCAAAAATCCCTTAGATGTCTATAATACTTACTTATTGCTGATACTCGATAAATAGTGCAAGAATATTGTAACTCAGTAGGTTAACTAATTACTGATCATCTATCATTCATTATTATTAATGTGCATGCAAAGGTTAAATAAATGAACACAAGAGACACCAGATTTAATGTGAAAATCCAATATGGGAAAAACCACCAAGTAACTAGTCACTAATTTTCACTCTTCTAAAGTGAGCCCTGTTAGGAGCCAACCCTGTTAAAGGCTACAATGCACACTGTTAGGTGTGACCTTGTTAGAGGATTTAATCACCCTATTAGGAGTGACCTAGTTAGAGGTCTTTAAAACAATTCAACTGAACTGTCACCTTGTTAGAGGATTTACAAACTAGCTGTTAAACCAACTCTGTTAAGAGATTCTAGATTCACTATTACAATGATTAGAAAGCAACAATGAGGTGACCTGAATGATATGAAACTTATCTTTGCTGATTACATATCTCTGTTTGGCTTTGCTAGATCCTTACTGATCGAATACAACTTTGCAGCTCCTCTAGGATATCTAATTCTTAATCAAAATTTTCTCAATATTCACTTATTCTCGTCCATATATTTCACTCTCACTTTAATTCAAAACTTGAACATCTAAATATATACCTTCCAGATTATCAAGTCGGCTCAAATATAATTTACAACAACTAAAATATTCATTACATCAGTCGGCTGCATGAAACAATTAAAACAATAAAATCCTTTACTAGCCGACCCAGCTTGGTGACCACTACTCCAGAAAGGTTTTCTTGTGTTAACCAAGTGAGGCTCAATAAACACTGCAAACCCTGCAAAAATCTTTTGGAGACCGAGTGAACTCGGTTAGCACTGACCTTCCTTTGCTGACCTTGTGAGCTCGGTAGAAGCTAACTCTCTGCCACATTTCCTTTGATAATCGAGTGAGCTCAGTAGATGTTAACTTTTATTTGTTAACCTTGGGAGCTTGGTTAACACTAACTTTTTGTTACAAAATCTTTTGATGCCCGAGTGAGCTCGGTAAACATTAACTTTTCTTTGTTAACCTTGGGAGCTCGGTTAATACTAACTTTCAGTTACAAAATCCTTTGATGCCTAAGTGAGCTCGGTAAACATTACCTTTTTTTTGTTAACCTTGGGAGCTCAATTAATACTAACTTTCTGTTACAAAATCCTTTGATGCTCGAGTGGGCTTGGTAAGAACTAACTTTACTAAGTAATGTTCAAGAATGTTCGATAGACACTATAAATTGCTTTGTTGATCATCTAAGCTTGGTAGAGTCTATCTGATGACTGGTATGACATTTGTGTAACATCAAAGACAATACACAATCAAAAATTGTATCCAACAAATATAAGTGAAAAACTTGATGTTAAAAATGATGAAGGCATATTCCTAGGATATTCCACTAAGAGAAAAATTTATAAGTGTATGGATTCTAACAATAACAAAGTTGTGAAAAGTGTAAATGTGAAAGTTAACTAACATGTAGAAAAGATGAAGTTGAATCCAAGATTGAACCTAAAGATTACAACACATTCATATATGTTAATGAAGATGATATCTGTACCTCACCTTAATAAGAGAATAAATTTATAGAGTAGTAAAGAATAGATAATATTGAGTTACAATAGTAGGCTTCCAAGTGATATAATGTATGTGTGAAGCGCATTACCAAGTGATGTCAAGAAACATTAGGAAGATGTCAAACATTAGGAAGACATTACCAAGGAACTAGGAGTCAAAGTAAAGATACAAATTGAACCTATGCAGGAAGAAATAAGGAAAGAACCTATACTAGAAAAATACATGAGAAGACATCATGCACCTGAGAAAATCATTGGAGATAAAGAATCAAGAGTAATGATAGGGAAAAGACTTAGAATTGATACATGTTTACTTAATGATTTTGAACCTAAATCAGTAAAAGGTGCCTTAAATAATGAAGACTTGATTGAAGCAATGAATGAAGAAATTGAACAAATAGAGAAGAACAAAACTAGACACAAGTACCTAGATCTAAGGGTAGGAATGTTATTGGAACTAAGTGGATATTCAAGAACAAGCTAAATGAGAAATGATAAGTTACAAGGAACAAAGATATATTGGTATGCAAAGGGTATGCACAAGAAGAAAGTATTGACTATAGAGATATACTTTCCTTAGTTGTGAGATTGGAAGAAGTTAGAACACTACTTGCATATTCTTCTTATAAAGGATTTAAAGTGTACCAAATGGATGTCAAATCTACATTTTTGAATGGAATGCTTGAGGAAGAAGTTTACATTGAATAGCCAAAAGGATTTATTGACCCTAGCAAGAACATAGTATGTAAACTATATAAAGCCCTATATGGATTGAAACAAGCCCCTAGAGAATGGTATGAAAGACTGCAAAATTATTTGTTAAAGATTAGATTTGCAAGAACTAATGATAAAAAAAATATGTACTTGAAGATTGGAGGTAACAATTAGATATTGTTATCTAAAATTTATGTTGATGATATCATATTTAGAGGAAAAGAAGCATTATGCAAATCATTTGTCGATAATATGAGAAAGGATTTTGAAATTTCTATGTTAAGTGAGATCAAATTCTTTGTTTTTTCGCAAGTATATCAGATGAATCAAGGTATCTACATCAATCAAAAAACATCAAGGAGATACTGAAAACTTTTTGGAATGCAAGACTCAAAACTAGTCACTAGACCTATGGCTATAGGACATAAGCTATCTAAGAATGATGATTCATTTGATTGAACCAAATTCTATATAGATCAATGATTCCAAAGTTACGATATGTTGTTCACATAAAACTTGATATTGTATTAGCAGTTGGGATTGTTGCAATATTTAAATAGAAAATCCTAAGGAAAATTGCATGATGGTAGTGAAAAGTATATTAAGATATCTAAAAGGAACAAAAGATTATGGCTTATATTACAAGAAGAATGACAAGTTTGAACTGAAGTATATATAGATGTTAATTGGGAAGGAATGTTGATGACAAAAAGAGTACAATTAGTGGAGCTTCCTTTCTAGACAAAAGATTAGTCTCATGGACAAGAAAGAAATAAAATTGTATTTCACAATCAACAACTAAAGCTGAATATGTGGCAAAAATAGTGAATTGTTCAAATATTGTATGGACCAAACAATTGTTGAAAGGAATCAAGGAAGATATCATTGATCCAGTTGTTATCAATTGTGACAACACAAGTTTTATAACCATATAATTCAACCCTATAAGATGCACAAAGACAAAGCATATTGCCATCAAGCACCATTACTTGAGAGAATTATTTGAAGAAGAAAAAAGTGAGATTGGAGTATGTGAACACTAAGGAGAAAATAGCTGATATTTTTACTAGAGCTTTACCTAAGGATCCTCATGAATATCTAAGAGGTAAATTAGGGGTGATTCCCCTAGAAAAGGTTACTTAAGCTAAGATGGAGCTCTACAACAAATATGGTAATCATAATATTTCACAAGTTAATATAGAAAGTCATACTTTAGGAGTTGCCTAGAGTAATAAAGGAAGGAGAATAGAATGTTGTATCAATCATGAGCACATATGATAGATGAATAATTAAAGCCTAACATGAATACATCTATTGTAGTGTAGATGTATGAGAGAGATGAAGTGTCTCTGGAATTGTTGTCAAAGAGGGAGAGTATTATGATAATGATGATGAGAGATTAAATTACCATGGAGTAATAAAAAAGAGGGAGAATATTGAAGAGAGTAAGATTATAAAAGAGGGAGAGTAACAGTATGTCAATCTAAATGAAATATGAAGAGAAGTCATACATGACAAAGGAAGAAATAACCAGAGATGTTCCAAAGATAATGAATATGGTATTGCTAGCAATACAAAAGAATCTGACTGATTTCATGATCTAATATGATAGAGGAAGTTTGTATGTTGCATAGTAAAGCTACATGGATGAGAATTAGAATGAAACTAAATGGGAGGTGATTGTTGGACATTGAGATGAGAATCATAATGAAACTAAGAATATTATTGAATATTTGATACTGAACACAAAGGGAGATGCTATATGCATATGTTTGGATTACATGGTAATAAGAGGTATTTCAATCAATGCCAAAGATGGAGATTGTTGGAAATTATGATTGAGACAATTGTTATGTTATCATTGATGTCAAACCATATTGGTAAGATAGATTTCTACCTAATGAGAGTTTCATATCTAGATAATTGATAAAGATGATTTGAAGGACATAACAAAAGTACCTAGAAGAAAGGTTGAGTTAGGAAGGAATTATAACGGGCACTTGAATTAGTTGGACTTTGACAAGATAAAGTGATTGTTTAATAATTAGAAGACAATTGTGCTAAAGCCTAGAAGAAGTGAAAAAAGAATGACCAAATGGATAGGCTTAAATGAGAAAAAGAGCATGAAGATTAAGGAACTTTAATTTTATGTTGAGTGATTCTAGTGTTGATCAAGCATCAATAAAAGAAAATAAAAATATAGTGTTGACTAGGAATCGATATAGACTGAGCAATAGTATATGTGCCAAACAAAATATTTAGTAGCAATTGAGTGATCTAGTGATGATCAAGAGTTAGAACATAGTATTTGCTGAGGGACAAAATTTGATACATTAAGAGGAAATCATAATTTCTAGCCAACACCATCGATTTCTTAGAATATGTAAAGCATGTTGAAGACAAGGATGGATGATCTAGAGCATTTAATTAAAGGGAAACTATCTTTGATTTTTCCTATACAAGAATTCAAGGAGAAGTTTTGAGAAGTTTCTAGAAAAGAAAAGAGGCGACATAATTCTTAGAAATAGATAATACTGAGAGGGGAGATGAATTAGTATTTTCAATCCTTTTAACCACAACTGAATATTATTAATCACTTTATGATGTGCATGAGAAAATAAACCAATAGTGTTAAGCAATGTAGACAACCATATAGAAAAAGAGATCATAACACCAGATTTTGTTAACTAGGGAAACCTTGTCTAAGGGAAAACCCTGTGGGTGATGGAACCCACTAGATGATTCACTATATAAAGAATCCACTAAGGACATTGACTCTATTAAGAGTCTATGAAGTATGTTTAGTGTCTTGAGTCCCTGTTAGGAGACTAGGCATTGTTCAAAGCCTCAACCCTATTAGGAGTTGCTCCAACCTTGTTAGGAGTTAGTGGATCATATACAAAAGTGTTCAAGAAGAGCCCACTTTTGTAACATGCAACTATACAATAAGTTCTTCAAAAAAATGAGTATACATACAATACTAATTTGTTTTTTGTATTGCGCAAGCCTTCTAATTGATGATTCTCACATAGTGGTGACTGTGCACATATCTATCTACATCAGATCTTTGCACCACATATCAAAGTGTTGCATTTACTCCTTACTCTTATTTCACAAGATCATATCGACTTCACATCAACTAATTACTAAGTTTTCTTTCACCTTTTTTTCAATTCACAACTCACCTTCACAAATAAAATACTTTACTTATATGGAATATCTTAGTAAATTCTTCTTTAGTTGACCCATATAACATCATTAGAATCAACTCAATAAGAAAAAATAACTTAAAACAATAAATCAAATCGTTAACCATATTTTGCTCATATGCTCTATTTTGCACTATGTTAGTGTTGCATCACTATTTTCATCATAACTCAAGTTTGGTTGACTATACAAACATGTGCACTAGTATACATCATCCTTATGTTTTCATGCATCTCTGGTCAACTATGCAAGAGAATATTCCAAGGGAATATTCTATTATCATCAAAATTGTCCTGTTGTTGTAACAATGTCTGATACTTAGACAATTTTCTTCTACAACTAAATGAGGTTAATCTAAAAAATAGATATGTTACCATAAATGACAACCATAACTTCCCTTAATAGATTGATTGGACATATTTCCAAAAATCTCCCCCTTTGGCATTGATCACAAAATTTTGGGAAAATTGGCCAAGTGCCAAAACATGTTGTCATGCTAAACAAAACAAGTAGTCATAACATAAAGCATAAAAGACATTTGTATTCATGTTGTGACAGATTACATTTCCTATCACTTCTAATTATAACTTATTACTCCCCCTTTCATACATATTACAATATAATTTACAATTTTCCATACTTCTCCCCCTTTGAAATCAATGACAAAGATAACAAAAACTGTCAAAAAATTGGTAACTACATATCAAAATTTGGAAAACTTATCATTGAAACTGGTCTTCAACTAGTCAAATTGTTTCTCTAGTTTTCCTTTAGTGCATCAAATACATTGATAAGCACACATAGAGCATATGCTACCAATTTTGTTGTGTTCAAGTCTATTGCCACAAACTTGTCATATGAAGATTTTGTAGACAAACTTTCTTGCATTTGGTTTTCTAGCAACATTATCTAAGGGAATAAATATGTTCTCAAAAGAGTGAACCTTTCTAGAATTTTCTCCTTCTCCACTTGTATTTCCCTTATATTATAATGAAGTATCTATATAGTAGGCTCAATGGAGCCTACTTTTTGATTTTGCTTCAAAAGGTTTTTAGTGACTATCTAAAGCTCAATCACTTTGTCTTTGACTTGATCATCATATTGTTTTAGATAAATGTATGCCAAGTTACACTTAGCATATGCCTATTTCCCTTCTTATAAGCACTACCCAAGTGCTTTAATATAAATGTTTAGAGTCTCTATATCATTCCTCATGTTAGTGCACATGGTGTTTAGGAGTTTACCATCATGCTTGATCTGTGCTTGATTGGTAGCAACATTCATGAGTGTAGAGAACTCATCATCAAAAGCCTTGCACGAAATTTTTGTATGCTATTGAAAGTCTACTTGGGTGTCAACAAGGCTTACTACTTTCTACATCTTGTCCAAAACTATGGTCAAAGTCTTCTCAAGTGACTTGACTGATTTCTTCTTTTCAAGAAGTTTTCTTAGAGATGATATAAGATTCTTTGCATCATCTTCTTCATCAGATTGAGCTGAAACTACTACTATTGTTATCTATGTAGGAGGAGTGGAAATTCCTACTACTACTACTACTACTAAAGGCACACTTGAAGTATATACTTCAGTACATGCTTCCATCTTCTATGTAACTTCTTCAGTAATCTTTTGATCCTCTTCATTATTAGAGCTATTGTAGTCTACAATATTGCCAACAATGCTGGCACCATCATTGTTAAGTGGATCTTCTAATTTATCAATAGTCACTTTGGTGTTATCTACTTGCATAGGATCACTACCAATAGTGATGTAAGGATGAGAACTTGGTGTTGTTTTTAGTTTAGTGTTGTGAGGAGGGTTGTAAGTTGTACGACTATCCTCCTTTATTTGTGAACTGTCCTTGGATGACTAGCTAGCCTCTACTATCTACGCACTTACTTCAGGCTTCTTGCTTGCCTCTATTGTTTATGCACTAACTCTAGGCATTTGCACCCTACCTTCAAGCATCTGGCTTGCTTCTACTAACTATGCACTATCTCTAGTCATCTGCGTACTTCCTCCAAGCATTTGGCTTGCCTCCACTGACTATGCACTATCCTTGGGCATAGTAGACATGAAAGAAACTATGGCTTGTTAAGTTTCTTTATTGATTTCCTCATAATTTCCTCCCATAATCAAGATGGATCTTTTCTTATGCCTCATTAATGGTGTTATACCCTTCAAAATTTCTTTTTAAGTCTTCTTTACTATTCACAATACATAACTTTCTTATCATGTTTACTCTTATCTATTTATCCTCTTCTATAACTCTACTCTTCCTATTCAATAGTCTATTGTACAAATCTTTGGGTATTTTCCCTTTGATGGTATCAAACCTCCTATCCTTCAAAATCATATTTCTAACTACAATATTTTCTAGCTGTCTCATATCCATGTTATTATACAAATTATAATATTTATTCAACTGTACACAAAATTGTTATCATTAATAATTTGCATGTTAAGGTTTTCTACCTTAGGCTTCCATGCTTTGTGTCATGATGATGTCTTAGCCTCTTGATCAACTGCTTCAACTGGTCTATCACTAGTTTCGTCCTCAAACTCAGGTGAGCTTATCTGAAGAATTCTTCTTCTTTTGCTTGGGGGATTGATTATTTTCTTTACTCTCCTCTTAGGAGGGGGGTTGACATCCTTTTAGACTTTCTTATTATAGATGTTTCCTCTATCTTCACTGGTTTGCTTAGTGGTTTCTGTTGTGCAACTACTACATAGGTCATAGAAGGAGTCTACAGAAATGTTTGAGCAATTGTGACCTCCTCAATAGGTCCTACCATAGTAATGGGTGTAGTGGTTAAGAGCTCAGTTCGGCCACTAGATTTCATTTCCATAGCTATCCCCTTAGCCTCATCAAACTCTTTCCTTGACATTCTATATTCCTTCAAGATGGAATCAATAACTTTCTCCACCTTTTTCTTGGATTTGTTCATAACTTGATTGGTTTTCACTTCTCTCATTTTCTCTACATAAGTTCCCCATCTAGGATAGTTAGAATCAACTTCAGAGTGAAGTATTATATATGCATACCCTTCAATCAAGTCGTCACTCATTTCATATCCCATAGGTTCAATAAATTTCACCCTGGGAATTACTACCTCCATGCATGTAAAGTCTTTTTTAACCATAAAGCATATTTCATCTTTGTATTTCTCTACAAGTGTTGGAGGTATTATATAATCTTCTTCATTTCCATCTAAAATTTCTTTACTAATCTATCCAAATCACTATCTCTAGTTGCTTTAGGTCTTGACCTATAAGCTTGAGTGATCTACAACATTGCACATTCATTTTCATTCCAATTTGTAATACCAAGAAACTTCTTTATAGCATAGAAGAATATATGCATTAGAAGTGATTCAAATTTGAATACTACACTTCTTGACTTCTTGATTCCTTAGATATTGTCCAACAATTGTGTTCTAACAATGTCTCACATGTTCACTTCTTCAACTCTTATAGCTAGGTAAGCTGCATGTAGGAATCCTATAGGAATTGAATCAATTCTTGATCCATGGTTATAATTGTAACTCAAAATCTTGCAAACAAGTCTGGGATTGAGTTGACCTTCATGTTCCTTTCATCAAAGTATTTTTTGAGATTTTCCTCAACAATCTTTTGCACATTCTTGATGTTTACAGGATTGCTGCCCTAGTTGCTCAACCCTATGACCTTGTGAATTAGGTCATTATCAATGCTAATGATAGAATCTCCCAGTGATAGAAGATCATCATGTACTCTACTAAGAATAATTCTAGTCCAATCATTATTCTCAAAATCCATGTAGAACATATGTTGAACAAGGTTAAGACATTCTAGATATCTATGTTCAAATTTCAATGAAAAATCATTGTTGCACATCTTTTCCAATTCCTTTTGAATCTCATAGTCACCTATACTTTCAATCTTGTAGTGAATGTAGATTTTGATATCTTCCACATGAAGAACATTTTCTCAAACTTGCGAAAATGCTCCAATGGGGTCGTCAAGCAAAGAAACAAATGGGTGTCTCTTAAAATTATACCTAGGCCTACTTCTTACAATATAAACTTCTTTCCTTGCCATTCTTGAAAGATTTTTGTTCAACAATTCAAAAAAAAACCTTAATTATGCATGCCAAGGTTTCTAGCAACTTTATGTGCTTGTAGGGTTCTTTAATTCTCCAAATATTGACTCAATCTCGCTCATAAAATTGTCACAAGCAAATGATGTGTGCAAGTTAGTCCACCTCCTTTAAATCTTCCACAATTTGTACTATGTAATAAATGTGTATATACCACTAGTTTTGTATATTGTCTCTATGCAATAGAGAGTTTGATTTTTACATTTATCCCCATCCTAATTATATTAGGCAATGCACACTTTACAATAGACTTCTCTTAATGTCTACTACCTTTCATCAATTTCACAACCCTTAACACCTTCTCTAGCATCAATTATCAATAACTGATACTTTGTTCTACTAAGAGTGCTCAATTCTAGTGAGAAGAGTCATAGATAACAAGTGACTTCATCATCTTGTCAGGTGTATTTTCTTTAGCTGTGTGAGAGCTTTCTAGTTTAATTGCTTTCATAAATGATTCCTTCAATTTATTAGGTTGATCTTTAGCTTCAGTCCTTCTATTATTCCTCTTGTAATTTTGATTCTTGTTTAGGTCTCTTCTATCCATTCTACAAAACCTTGTTGTGTGTCCAAAGTTGTTACACAACTGACATATAGGCACATCTCTTTTCTATTCATTCAATTTATCATCAGGTGTTCCACAATTTCTTGCAATGTGTCCATGATTGTTGCATCTGTAGAAAATAATCTATCTTCTTCCTCCACTTTCATTACTATGAGATCTTCTTCTGGTTCCTGCATGGTTAGTATTCCTATGCATCCTACTATTTGTATTATCATTATCAAATTTAGGTTTCTTACAATCTACTGCATAATGACCATATCCATGAAAATTATGACAATAAAATTTAGAAATAGGTTTTAAATACTTACCTTCACTATTGATTTTAGTGTCTTCAAGTACATCACACCAAGCAAAAGATTCTTTTCTCTTGATATTTGTATCATGATTAGATTCTTTGACTATCTTAGAGTGAGCAGCATTCACCTTGTCTTTAGATGTATCATTTGTCTTTCTTAGATCCTTATTGACTTCAGGACTACCAAGTTCTTTTGTTTCAACAGGTTTCTTGGTGGATTAACTAAGAAAGAAGCCAAGTCCATTTTTTCCATAACTATGTCTTTGTGCACATAATTGATCTTCAATTTTGTCACTACTAGTATATAATTTCTCAAGTTGTTGCTTGGTTTGTACCAACTCACCTTTCACAATGATGTTGTACTTCTCTAATTCTACATGTTCTAACTTAATAGATTCTAATTCTGATGTTACCCTACTTAACTAGGATCTCAGGTCTACATTCTCTACTTTTAGTTCAAAATCAATCTTACCTCCATTTTTCTTAAGACTTTGCTTAAGTTCAACTAATTTTAACACATGTTTTAGGATCTCATTTTCTTTCTTTGGCTCTTCAATTTCATCATCACTAGATTGATTAGTAGGGCCTTTCTATTATGGGTCATCTATTTATCCTTGTATCTATCTTTTTTGAGACCATCTCATTCATCAATAAGAAGATCAATCTATTCAAGTTTTTCTTCAAGATTTCTCTTCGATTGTTCCATATCTATAGGGATCTTATTCAAGTTGTTAAGCCTTTTCTGAATAACTAGGCTCTAATACCAACTTTTAGAAATAGATAATACTGAGATAGGGGGTTAATCAATATTTTCAATCCTTTTAACCACAACTAAATATTATTAATCACTTTATGATGTGCATAATAAAATAAACCAATAGTACTGAGCAATGTAATAAAAATACACAAAGAGAGATCATAACACCATAATTTGTTAAATAGGGAAACCTTAGTCAAGGGAAAACCTCAGTGGGGATGGAACCCACTAGATGATTCACTATATAAAGAATCCAGTTAAGGACATTGACGCTATTAGGAGTCTATGAAGCATGTATAGTGTCTCAAGTCCCTATTAGGAGACTAGGCCTTGTTAGAAGCCTCAACCCTATTAGGAGTTGCTTCAACCCTATTAGGAGTTGGTGGATCATATACAAAAGTATGCAAGAAGAGCTCACTACCCTAACATGAAAATATATAATAAGTTCTTCACAAAATGAGTATACATGCAATATCGATTTGTTTTTTGTACTACACAAGCCTTCTGATTGATGATTCTCACACAATGGTGACTACACACATATCTATCTACATCAAATCATCGCATCGCATATCAAAGTGTCGCATTCACTTGTTACTCTTATTTCACAAGATCATATCAACTTTGCACCAACTGATTACTGAGTTTGCTTGCACCTTTTTTTCAATTCACAACTCACCTTTGCAAATAAAATACTTTACTTATATGGAACATCTTAGTGAATTCTTATTTAGTTGGCTCATATAACATCAATAGAGTCAGCTCAAAAAGAAAATACAACTTAAAACAATAAATCAAATTGTTAACCATATTCTACTAATATGCTTTGTTTTGTACTATATCAGTACTGCATCACTATTTTCATCATAACTCAAGTTTGGTTGACTGTAGGGACATACGCACTGGTATACATCATCGTTATGCAAGAGAATATTCTAAGGGAATATTATGTTATCATAAAAACTATCATGTTGTTGTAATCTTTTCTAATACTTGGACAATTTTCTCTTGTGACTGAATGAGGTTAATTTGCAAAACAAATATGTTTCCATAAATGATGACCATAACTTCCCTTAATATATTGATTGGACATATTTCCAATATAAATAATGTAAGGATTCAATGAATCTAACCAAACCCTAAGATCGATGGTGGTGTGTAAGAAGAAAAACTTTAAAATTCCCTATTTAAGAAGGTGTAAGAGCTAACCCTAAAGAGGTTAGAAGTGTTGGTGAAGACCTAATAAGGTTGGAGAAATTTTTGATGTTATTGATTGGAAAACTCTAGCAAGAGGCTTAACAAAGTTATGAAGAGGTGAAGAGTGATTACTTGAAGGGTTGCCAAGTGAATATGAGCTTAAGATGACAATGAAAAATAGTCAATGGATCAACATCTAAACCAAACTGAGATCTATATTTGAAAAGTAAGTTGTGTTAGTTAGGTTAATTTATTATTACTTTCTAACCATTGTATCAATATTGAAATCCTTTAACCAAGGTTGACCTAACAATCATACATGTAAATCCTTTAATCAGGTTGGAATTATAATGGAATGTTCTTAAGACCTCAAATAAGGCCACTCCTAATAGGGTGATTTAATCTATTAACAAGATCAAATTTAAAACTATTTTTTGTAATATTTAATAGGGTTGGCTCCTAATAGAACTCCCTTTAGAAGAGTGAAAAATTGGTGACATGTTACTTTTAGTTTTTCCTAAATTTGGTTTCCACATTAAATCCTACTGTCATACTTGTATAGATGTAATTTGAGATGTTTTACTATTAATGTATAACATTCTAAAATTTTTTAACTATTAGGAGAGTGGACTACTAGTTTATGCTATTGAATGTTTACTAAAGATTTTGAGATATTCAATGTTTAGATCTAAAGTATTTGAAGTTGTTGTAAGTTTAGTTAGTACATATGGACCTTGGATAATTGATTAACTACCACCCCCCCCCCCCCCCCCCCACTCTTAATTATTCTAAATATTCTAACAAATACTATATTTGATAATCCCTTGTATGTTAAATGATGAAGTTTACATGAAATTTTATAAATGAATTAAACTAATAAAATGAAAATATGTACCTTGCATAGCCATGTTCATCACATGATGAGTTCCTATAGGTAATGTAGTTTCTTAATCCAACCCTAATGAACATAACTCTACTAATATCAACTAGGAGTTTAGGTCTCACAAGAACTTGACAAGTGCACACTCATGCACTCATGTATGGACACACCAACTACACGAAGATCATCAAAAATAAGGGTTGGATGAGAAACAATAGAAATACCAGGTATAAAAGGGTCACTCAATTGAACTATATCTAGGAGTATGAATTTTACATGAATCCCAATGATGCAACAAAACTATACATCATGAACTCACTCAAATAGCCTAAATCTAGGAGTGCAGATTCTACACGAATCATAGTGTCGATGAAATAAAAGCATAACATGCAAGAAAAAATGGAATATAATCCATTTCCACTATCCAAGGAGACAATTCCAAAACCCTAATAAAATATAGGTAACATGCAATCTAAGGCAAGACTAAAAAGCCCAAAACCCAAAGTTCTTAGATAATAATAAAATTGAAACCTCAATTCAAGACTAGGGTCACAAGACCAAGGGCCCAATAAAATTTACCAAACAAGTTCAAATTTTGAATCCAAAAAATCCAACAAAAGACACAAGTCTTCAAAATCCACTATGGAAACATGAATTCAGATCAAGAAATAAAATACCCCAAATTGTCCTATAACCATTCTAATTACATGATCCTTGTCATTAAGGCAAGGGTACAAGATCAAATCTCTAAATAATCTATTTAAATCATTCATTTTCACAATAGCAAAATATTATTGCAAGAACAATCTAAATATTCATAGCACAATCACATCACAAAGAAATATCATCAAGGTAGCATCCGTCAAGATGACCTATGAGAATAAAATGGGAAAGGCACTACATCATCCCCCCAAAGACTAGGCTTACTCTTGGAAGCTTAAAATCCAAGAATACAAACTAAGCACCCCAAGTGCAAAATCAAAACCAAAAACACTCAAGAAAACCTCATCGACATTTTCAAAAGTCCAACCAAATCACAAAAAGCTCATCTAACCACAACTCAACACTATAAGGTAGGATAAAAAAACTTGAAGTCCCACTTGACAAAGAATGCAACAATAAAATGTTCATAATAGAAGGAGAGGAGGAATGCTAACATATGCCACACCATACATATAGATAAGCAAGAAAAATCATATTCTCAAGCCATATACTCTCATTTAACATAGCCAACATTAACTATATCAACAATAAACAATTACAAATATTTAAATTCATGATAGAGAAATACAAAAAGAATAAATTATGATCTAACAAGTATGTACTTTTATAAAATTTCTTTTGTTTTCATAGAAATATTGAATTTCATCAACATTTAACCAAACCACCTTTTCATTACACTTTATATCTATTAATACACACACACTAATATGTCCTTTGCAATCTCATCCCTTATACATACTATCAGTGGTTAAAAGTGAACATGATAGAGTCACAACACACAATTGTGTAGTAGTAAAAGACATTTAGAATAGTCATCATGAAATAAAAGAAAAGCCCAAATAGGGGAATTATCAATTCCAATAGTAAATCTCAAAAAGTACACATTTCAACAATAAGTCAAATGTGACAACTTTCACAAAGAGAGTGATAGGTAAATTTGATGACTAGTCCAAGAAAGGAAAATACTAAAAATTAATGCTAGCCCAACAGCATGAGGAAAGTACCTCTAGCTAAATAAAATAAGGCATCAATTGAATCATATAACATGGGATGACTAAGAATAGTCACACGAGAGGGATTAATCATCGCACAGTGCTAAGGAATACATCTTCCTAGCATCATTAGAGAACATACTCACATATATCAGAAAATATACCATCAATGACCTCATACAATGCATCACTACAATTTTCTTAATTCTTTTCCATGCACTACAACATAATGATATACAACAATCTTACTACAACTTTTCACAAGATTTAGAAATGAGCAATTTAGGAACATAAGTCACTAACCCAAATTATTAAAGAAACAATTTAATCATTTTACCATGATTTCATAATATACACTCATTTATTCCAATAGAAGGGAACTACTTCATTGTACTATGATGAATTAACAATGAATTACAATTATATTCATTTATTTACTTTTCATAGGAGAATACAATGAAAACAATGCACCCTACTCCAAAAGGAGAAATAAAAGAGGCACTCAAAGATAGCACATAGACACTAGCTAGAGGTTCCATCTAAGGGGGTCACACAAGCAACCCGTCATGTTAAGGCACATTGATTTTGTCTACATAAATATTCCAAAGACTCACTTCCTTCTCCTTATACTACTCTAGTTGCATCTACTAGACAAGCAAGCCATCTCAAGTAGATACCCAAGCAAAAAAATTCATGAGCTCTCAAAGAGGCACTCGTGCTTACACAATCATAGCATTAACTATGTGGGAAACATATAGACAGAGATCCCAATGTTTTAATAGGGGTTTTCATACCAGATGCAATGCACCACCCAAAAATACTTGGAATACAAGGATAAGACATACATTGAATAATTTTTTTAAGATAAATGACTTAACAACAATGTAAAGTAACCAAGTGCAAGAATGAAACAATTGTACAAGATAATATGAGTAGGGAACATGGAAAAACTCACATGTTAACCTACACCAATAGATGTGTTACAAACACTTCCAAACATCTCCAAGTACCAAAAGATAACACAAACTATGAGAATATCCAAATGAACTCTAGATAACATCTACAAAATCAAAGAGGGGATACGAAACTAATAGTCCCAAACAAGAACACTTAATCTCTAAACTATCAAAACCTAGGAAGGTGCACAACCAATGTGATACTTTTCTAGTATCATGTGATACTTTCTTGTATCATATGACATTGTTCACAACTACCATGTGATACTTTATAAGTATCACATGATACTTCTTACAACTACTGTGTGATACTTTCCAATATTACACAATAAACCTATATGATAATTTACAAATATTGAATGATACTTTTGGCTACTATCATGTGATACTTTCTAGTATCGCATAGTACTTCTCCCTATAGTCATGCAATACTTTCCAGTATTGCCCAATGCCAAACCTATGTCACCCAACTTTGCAAAGAAAAGCCTGAAAAATCAATTTAGAAGGGAAAAGAGAGTTAGAACTTCCACACCAAGGAGTACTAGAACCATAATAGTTTAAGACTAAACACTTGAAATCATAAGGAAGATCAATAACTCTAACATCTAAATTGTAGCATATAATGTAATCATGCAAAAAGCAATACTGTAGTAAACATACATGTGCATAAATCAACTATCACAAGAAGGAAACTCAAGCAACAAAACCAACAAACTAAAAACAACCATGCTTTTTTCCTCCCATTCATAATGGCATCATGATACCTCAAAGACCCTAGCCAACCCTCAAGCATGAATTTCAAATTTCCAACAAGATAGTTGGAGTGGTCTCATGAGATCATTCCTACCAATAACAATCAATTAACATCATAAGAACAAGTATAACCAAAATAATAATCTACCAATAGCATCACTAATCCAAAGTAGTGGTAAGAAATATCATCTAAAAATATGATACATCGTCATGATAAAGGAATGCATCAAGTAAAAAACTAACATCATCTAAATATGATATCAATGCATCCAAAGTAAAGCATAAATCATAAGGAAACATACTCTGGATACACCAAAATACCAAGTGAAAATCCATCACTAGCCTCGAAATAGAAGTGAACAATCTTTGTATAGTGGTCCCCATTAGTGGAATAAGTACCTATTCCTAGTAGCCATGTGGTACCCATAGGCCCACTCCCATCATACTCATGGAAATAACAACCCAACCATAGTCACACAATTCAATCATGAATGGCTAACACTCACACCAATCAATATAGATGACTAAAATAAAGATCATGGGACAATACAATACAATAGGTCTTGGTTAGATGCTCTATGGTCTACTATGTAGGGACTCTAGTAGAGTGTTAGTACTTGTCATCAGGTAGTGCAATTACATCAAGCCTTTGATCAACTCCCTCAAGAGGCCAAACTCAAAATGTATCTTTGATCAACTCCCATAGGAGGTGAGATATTGTGCCTTTGATTAACTCCCTTAGGAGGCCAAGCCCACACACATTTAATCAACTCCCTCAGGAGGTCAGGTGTTCCATAATCTTATCTTTCATTAAGTTTATTTTTTCCCATTAATTCATTTAGTTATCACTTATTAGAAATTCTTCATGTTACCTTGTTGAAATACACACCAGGGTATACGAGAGAAGCCACTCCACATATCTACCCTACACACCCTTTCTTATCACATAATCAGTTCTCATAGGAAATTTAGTTTCCCAACCCAACCCCAATGAAAATAACTCTACTAATATCAGCTAAGAGTTTAGGTCTCATAAGAACCTAACAAGTGCACACTCATGTACTCATATGTGGGCACACAAACTACATGAAGATCATAAACAAAAAGGGATGGATGAGAAACAATATAAATACCAAGTATAACAAGGTCACTCAATTGGCCTATATCTGGGAGTATAGATTCTACAAAAGTCCCAATGATGCAACAAAACCATACATCATGACCTCACACAACCAGCCTAAACCTAGGAGTATGGATTATGTTGGAAATATTTAGGATATGATAGGTTACTAAGAGGGGAGGGGTGAATCAATAACCTTAAAATTTTTTATTAATTTACCACACATCCATCTATACTACTGCATGCATAAATTCTAAAACATAAGACAATCATTACACAAGTGAACACTATATTTGGTGACCTAGAAACCTTCCAAATAGAAAGTAAAACTGGGGTGGGGATGATACCCACAAAACTTCAATACTACAGTATAAAGTTGGCTTGTTAAGGCTTGCATTGACCACTTCTAGTGATCTACCCTATTAGGAGCAAAAAGGACTACTAGGTCCACCTTATTAGAGGATTTGAAAACATACAATGAAGTATGCACTCTGTTAGGAGATTTGTACAAAGGTTGTTAAGTCTACCTTGTTAGAGGATTTGAAAATTTTGATTCACCTATTAGGATGAAGTAGTGGATCTACTTGCAACTGATTACTGATAAGATCCCTTATGTACTAATCACCTCATGTGATGGATATAACTTTTTAGTCTATAAATTGACCTTGTTGTGTACCTTGAACTGCTACTGATGATCTTTCACATATACTTCACATTACTTAGCAATTCCTTCTCATTCCATGCATCATAATTACATACATGATGTCTTACAATACATCTTACATATATACCTTTCAAACTTACAAAATTACAAGGTCGGCCAAAATACAAGTAAACAAATACATTACAGAATCGACCCAATAGTAACTAACTCAGATTCACTAAACTGACTCAGTGACCTTCTAATACTCAATGTCCACTAAATTACTTGGCATCACCATGCACTCGATAGAAGTGAAGGCTCAGTCCATACTAATCACTCGATGTAGTTTTGAACTTGGTAACCATTGGTGACTCGGTAGATGTAGTGTCACTTGGTAGATATTGTACACTGAGTTTACCTTGCTTCACTTAGTAAAAATTGAATCTTTCATCACTCAGTTTGCATTGAATCTTCATGACACAAACTATCTGCTCGGTAGACACTGTAAAGCACGGTAGATACTGAGAAGCTCGGTAGACACTATTGGACTTCACATTGTCTGAATTTTCTCGGTAGCCACTATCTGCTCAGTCTAAATTGTTGAACTACTAAATTTACAAAGTAACCACTTGATGCTCAATAAGCATATAGAATTGAGTAAGTGTTGTCACTAATGACAAAATAATCATAATGCCAACAATCTCCCCCTTTGACATTAGTGACAAAAACACTTATGAATCAAAACTGACATCCAGATTTACTCTACTATTTACATATCTTACATGTCTCACATATCTCCCCCATATGGCATGCATAACTTTTATTTGTACAGCGTCTCTCTTATTACTTATTCATCTCATATTCCCAATGTCAACAATCTTATCTCCCCCTACCAACAATCTTATTTCCCCTTTTTGATAATAATGCCAAAGAATGTATATACAATAAATTTAAATTGAGAGACCAAAATGTGAGAGAAAATTTGAGTGTACCTTGAGAATAAGAGACAATGTCTTATCCCAATTATCTTGCAAAATCTTGCAGGTGGAGAGAGCCACTTGAACTTCTGCCAAAAGTTCAATCATATGATCTGCTATTAAAAAATTGCTGTCATGAATCAATGTTTTTGAGTAGGAAATTTGTTTCTACATTTGATCCATGAATGGGAGAATCATATTTTGAATGTCAATCAGTGTAGACTAAATTTTGGCCTCTTCTCTGAGTAACTCTGCCTACATTTTGGACAAAAAATTCATCTTTATGTGATGAGATGAGCTTGAACTATGGTTAGGCTACAACTTTTGAGTGCTATCTTTCATTTCCACATCTAATTTATTCAATTTTTCTTTGACTTCCTTACTAAACTTGGTAACATCATAGAGCTTGCCTAAAAGTGATGTTACATTTGTGAATGCTTGCTCAAGATTGCTCAAAATTGAGATTAATTCAACCTATTTTATTGCAATGTGCTGAGTAATGTGCTCAAGAACTTTATTATCAAATTTCTTTTTTGACTTTTCAATGAGTTTCTCTTGCCCAGAGGTGTCCTCATTGAACTTATCTATAGTCTCTTCTAATTGCAACAAAATATGTTGAGATGAATCAATATCAACACTAATAGCTTCAATAATTATGTTTTTAGCATTTTCTATTATAGTATATTCTCTATCTCTCTCTTCTCTAAGTTGCTTCGGCCTTGCCTTCTGCTCTAGAATTTGACTAACCATTCTCTTCTCACTGGCTGAGGCATTGTCCAAGTCTATCTTTGGAATAACATTTTGTGTATCCAAATCTATATCTTCATCAATTTGTTTTCCAGTAAGCAAAATTTTTAGAGTTTTCAATTTTACTTCTATGTTGACTTCCTTGGATTTGGAAACAGAGACAAAAATTGACATAGATGGACTAGTAGGAAATACTTGAATTGGTGCAACAGGAGGAAAGTTGAGAGAAATATCGACTGAATCCAAAATTGGTGTGCTTCCCAAAAATGATGTACAAACATGTAGTGTACAGGCTAGAATATTAACAATTGGAGTAGAAAAAATTGTAGAAAGAACTGTAGAACTTACTATACATGCAACAGAGGAGGTAGACATAGTTGATTGCTTGGGTACTGATGGAGAAGGCTGCAACTTAGTAGAAGAAGTAATGGTTGCTTCCATAGATGATGCTTAGAGCTATGGGGAAGTAAGAGTAGATGATTTTTCTAATGTGGTCAATCCTATTGAAGTTGTCTCCAACCCTAATGATGTTGCAGTCTTAGGTGGAGAGTGAGGAAGGGAGGCAATGACTTGTGTTGTAATCTTCATTGGATCATCTACTTCATCCTCTTCCTCTTTGTCTTCCTCTTTAGTTTCTTCCCCTTTTTCTTCATCATCGGACCTTAGTGCCTAATCATCACTAGCACTTGGAGTGCTATCATCTCCTTCATCACTATTGGTGCCATCATCATCCTTGATTACCACTAGATCATTACTAGGCTTATGAAAATTATAGATGTTCTTCCACATGTTTTTTGCATCTTTGATAACATGCTCAATATCCTTGATTAAAATCAAACATGTGTGAAATCTAATCATCATTTTACCTTTGTTGTTCATCATTACTGCCTTTATTTCTACCTCAGTAAGATTCGGTAAAATATTCTTCAAGGATTTCTCATATATGTCCTTAGCTATTTGAGTGGCTGACTCCCACCTTGGTTGCAATCTTACCAATAGCTTTTTTGAGATCAAAGGGGCAATCTGGTCTGGGAAGTATTTCCATTTTCCCATCTTGTTAAGTACCAGTTCCTCAATTTGCATATTTTTTGTATCAGTCCTTGTTTCAAATTTCAATGCTTTGAAATTTGTGATGCTAGCTCCCTCTTCCATTTGTTGCAACCTCTCTTGGAAGGTAAGTTGGGGCTTGCTGAATACTACTTCATCCTTGTTCTTACCTTTACCTCTTCTTGTGAAAATAGTTGTGGAGACCTTTGGGGATTTTGTGATGATAACCCTACCTTTCTTCTTTGTAGGCTCCATCTTCTTCTCTGATTCTTCCTATTTCTTTTCTATTTCCTGCTCCTCTTCTTCATCCTCACCTTTTCCTTTGGTAATCATTAAAGGCTTGGTAGCATTTTTCAACTTGGCAACCTTTCTTTTACCTTTACTAATTGCTTGGGGAAGTTTGATTTCCAATTCTATTCTAGCTTTAGCCTCATCATAGGTTCCAAAAATTGGTTGCTTGGGATCTACTAGTTCATTTACTAGTGCTTCAATAATATCCCTAGTTTCATCACTGTTTACCTCATAAGGTAGAGGTTTTACCTATGAAACTCATGGCCTAATTGCCCAAATATATACTCTATCGTAGTCAACCATAAAACAAACATCATCTTTGTAATCTTCAACAAGTTTAGGAGGGATTCTGAACCTATTATTCATCCTTTCCTTGAAGTCCTCAAAATAGTTGTCCATTATACTATCAAAATTGACACCCATTTCTACTATAAACTCATTAATCTTTTAAAGAATGGGGATGTCCTTTCTCCATAGCATAGAACCTTTAGAGGGAAAGAATTTTTGTACATAGAAGAATAAACATGTCAACAATGATCCAAATTTATAGGGTTTATTCTTGGATGATCTGATACTATCCATTTTTTTGTTCAATTGTCTTAACATTAGGTTACACAAGTCATACTCCAAATTCTTCTTCACAACCTTAAACACTAGGTCTACAGCCTCACACAGCACACTATTCAATCAGCTTGAACTGTAGATCTTGTGAGCTATCACATGAATTCCATATCTAAGTTCAACATCAGTAACTATGCTAACTTTTAAGCCTCTGTCATCCCACTTGGCTAGGGTTTTCTTCTAAAGTTCATCCTGACCTAGGGTTTTACTAGATTTGGCTTTGCTAAGTATGGGAACACTAGTAATCTTATGAATCATCTTCTTAGTGATCAGTATGGGTTGCTCTAGCCATAGCTAACCACTTTGAGCATGGCTAAGGATGTATCTGATCCATTTTATTTGGAAGCTTCTTGGCATATGAGAGATGTGGGTCAACCCTTTTGTCTCTAGATGTTTGTGTTCAAGTTTTAGAGAGCCACTAACACACATTTCTTCTAACGCACTATCCATTTCTAGTGTTCCTATTTCTTGAATAGAACATTTCAAATGAGTTTACATATCATTGATTAAAAGTACCTTTGGTGGTATCTGTGATTGTGCACCATTAGGGTCTAGTGCCTCTACAACTGCGGGAACCAACTTGAAGTTAGGTGCTTTCCATTCTGTGCCCTTGACCAACATTTTTTATCCTTGTTTTGCCTTGCTGGTGCTTGTTCTTAAGGAAGTCGTTGTTGCTCAATAAGTGATGGAAATCTTTGATCAAATTTGTAACTACAAATTTGCTCGAAATTGCTTCAAAATTGCTTGAATGCACTTGGAAATCTTTTAGCTCTGAGAATACGATAAAAATGAAGTTGAATTGTGCCCATTTTGATATTAAAAAAAATCCATTAATACTAGGTACCATGTTGTCATAGTGCATGATAGACTGTCATTCACTTACCTAACTCGGCATGAGTATCAACTTGGTAGACAAACAAAATTCTCTTTTACTCTCAACCTTGCTCGGTAAAATCTTTAACTGCTTTTCTTAGTAGAGTCTGATGCATTTGGTGAAAGATAAATTTTTTGTGATCCCAGTGTATCTACAATACTGATTGGATCATTTACATTCCTTACATTGCTTAGAGCTACTTATGATTTCCTTGGTGAGTACAGCTCCAACGCATTCTTAGGAATTTAGTTTAAGGGGATGGAGTCACCTGTTTCTTGGGTGACTTAACTTCCATGATTTGAGCTTGCATCTTTAGTGGATTTAGGAATCCATTGTTGCTTCATCTTTTTCCTTATGTTGTCAACCCTTGCTTTCTTTTAATCTTCAATTTTACCTATATTCATGCAGTTTTTAGCTATATGACCGAGTTTAGTGCATGTATAACACCTTATAGTAGTGTCTTTCTTTCTTAGGTGATGCCTTGAACAATTTATACCAATGTGTCCATATTCTCCACAATAATGACATCTACACCAGGTATTGTAGTCCCATCCAAATATTACCTTTACAAGTTGTTCTATTGGATTGAATGTTTTAGATCTGCATTGAGATGCCTTGTGACCATGCTTCTTGCATTTGTGACAATTATCTTCAAATTTTGGTTTCTCCTTGCATTCATTGGCTTTGTGATCATGCTGATTACAGTTATAGCACTTTCCTTTGAATTTTCTTTTTCCATTGCTCTAGCATTTGTTTGATGTGTGACCAATTTTTCCACAATGATTGCATGAGGATTTTAGATTCCTTTTTGCACCTTTCTTGGAAGATTCACCTTGGTCTTCATTGTATCCAAGTCCTACTTTATCATTTTGCTTATGAAGATTTTGCTTATTTTGCTAAATTAGTTGATTCATGTATTCTTGTGACTTTATCATTCTTTCATTGATTTTCTTTTTAGTATTTAGGTCACTCTTTAATTTCTCAACAATTTTCTTTCCACGTCTCAGTTCTCTCAGCATTCTTTCATTAATTTTCCTTTCATTATTTAGATCACTTCTTATTCTTTTATTTTGTACTTTGACAATCCTAATTTCTTCATTTGCTCTAGAGATTTGATTAATGAGATATTCATGCTGATTGGATTGATTTTTTCTTGCCTCCAATTTTTCATTTTCCTTGTTTCTTTGTTCCAAAACTTCACATAACCTAATTGATTGGATTTCTTGTTCTCTTTTAAGTTTTCTTACTTCTTCCTGCAGAGAGCCATTCTTTGCAAGGAGTTCCTTGATTGCCTCATTAGCTTCATCTGAGTTGCTTGATGGTAAAAGGTCTTAAATCTTTTCTCCAACATACTGATGATCATTCATTTGTCTTACAAGTTCCTTCCTTCTCTTCAGGGATTGAGAAAGATGCTCCTTTGCTTCTTTGAGTTGAGCCATGGCCATTTCTAGATCTAGCTTTTCATTTTCAATTGCCTTGTCAAGTCTAAATATCTCCATCTATCCTTAGATCTTTGCTCAAGCTGCTAAAATTTTATCCTAAGAACCACAAATCTCTAATACCAATTGTTGGAAATATTTAGGATATGACAGGTTACTAAGAGGGGAGGGTTGAATCCGTAACCTTAAAACTTTTTATTAATTTACCACACATCCATCTATACTACTGCATGCATAAATTCTAAAACATAAGACAATCATTACAAAAGTGAACACAATATTTGGTGACACAAAAACCTTCCAAATAGAAAGTAAAACTGGGGTGGGGATGATACCCACAAAACTTCAATACTACAGTATAAAGCTGGCTTGTTAAGGCTTACATTGACCACTTCTGGTAATCTGCTCTATTAGGAGCACAAAGGACTACTACGTCCACCTTATTAGAGGATTTGCAAACATACAATGAAGTATGCACTCTGTTAGGAGATTTTTACAAAGTCTGTTAAGTCTATCTTGTTAGAGGATTTGAAAAATTTGATTCACCTGTTAGGATGAAGTAGTGGATCTGCTTGCAACTAATTTTTGATAAGATCCCTTATGCACTAATCACCTCATGTGATGGATATAACCTTTCAGTCTCTGAATTGACCTTTTTGTGTACCTTGAACTACTACTAATGATCTTTTGCATATACTTCACTTACTTTGCAATTCCTTCTCATTCCATGCATCATACATACATACATGATATCTTACAATACATCTTACATATATGTTAGGACAAACCATGGACAGAAATAAAAACTACATGCAAATATAACCAATAACAGAAAATAATAGATCACAAAGAAATGAACACAAGGCACCAAGATTTAATGTGGTTCACCCAATCCCTGGGCTACATCCACCAAACAGCAAGTCTGATCTTATTACAATCTAGTGATTACAACCTGATTACAATCTGTAATCCCTTACAGCTCAATACCGCCGCAAGAACCAATTTTGCATCACAACATAATTTAAAAAAATACCCAACCCTAAACCCTTTTATACAAGTATTAAACTGCTTTAAGGTTATAACATGTCGGCCATAATTAGCCATAACTTCAGTAGAAAATCTACGAATGGCGAATAGTACCAAAAAAAAAAAATTTACAAAGTATGTATAGTACTTTCCTAATCAATCACCACAATCTAACAATATATACCTTTCAAGCTTACAAAATTACAAGGTCGGGCTAAATCCAAGTAAAAAAATACATTATAGAGTCAGCCCAATAGTAAATAACTCGAATTCACTAAACTGACTTAGTGACCTTCTGATACTCGATGTCCACTGCATTACTCAGCATAATCATGCACTTAGTAGAAGTAAAGGCTCAATCTATACTAATCACTTGATGTATTTTTGAACTAGGTAACCACTGGTGACTCGATAGATGTAGTGTCACTTAGTAGATACTGTACACTGATTTTACCTTGCTTCACTCAGTAAACACTGAATCTTTCATTGCTAGCTTTGCAATGAATCTTCATGACACAAACTATCTTCTCGGTAGACAATGTGAAGCACGGTAGATACTAAGAAGCTTGATAGACACTGTTGGACTTCACATTGTCTAAATTTTCTTGATAGCCACTATCTGCTTGGTGTAAACTATTGAACTACTAAATTTATAAGGTAACCACTTGATGCTCAGTAAGCATATAGAATTGATTAAGTGTTGTCACTAATGACAAAATAATCATAATTCCAATAGATTCTACACAAATTGTATTGTCCATGAAATAACAACATATCATACAAGGAAACATGGGATACAATCCATTTTCACCATCCAAGGAGATAATGCAAAAATGCCAATAAAATATAAGTGGCATGAAAATCGAGGCAAGACTAAAAAGCTCAAAACTCAAAGTTCTTTAGTAACAATGAAATTAAAACCTCAATTCAAGAATAGTTTCACAAGACCAAGGGTCCAATTAAATTCACCAAAGAGGTTCAAATTCCCAATCTGGAAAACCTAGCAAAAGACATAAGTCCTCAAAATTTTCTATTGAAACATGAGTTTGAATCAGGATACAAAATACCCTAGAATTTCCTATAACCATTTTTATTCAATAGTCCTTGTCATTAAGGTGAGGGCTACAAGGTCAAATCTCTAAATAAGCCAAATAAAGAAACAAGTGAACACCAAAATGGCACACAAAATGAGACAATGCCAAAACATGCAAAATTAAAACATCTTGGAATTTGGAAAATCAAAAACCCACTAATAAAATTGCACTTTTTAGATAAAATCATAGGCTTGGACACTTCATGGAAATCCAATAGCATAACAATAGGAAAAACCCCCAAACCCATGCTAAAAAGATCAAATGTTCACACCCATCCAACTAAGTGATGGAATTGCATAAAAATAGAGCGGAACACTAGTTCTCCACTCTCTAACATTTAGAAAAATGAATTATAAGATAAAATAGAGTAGAAAAATTAAAAGTAGAATGCCCTACCTCACAGCCAAAAGGGCTAAAACAAGAAATGATGCCATAAAATAAAAGACTAGCTGAATGCACTAAAATGCTTAGTATAACTAGATTTCCCTACTACAAAACCAATGAGATCAACCTCTTGAAAATCCTTCAAGAAAACCTCACCCAATGAGCAATAGAAGAAAATTCCATGAAGAGAGTTTTGGCAATTTTCTCTCCAAACTTGAAATAACAATGTCAAAATTGAACAATAATGTTATTTTTCCAATATAAGAACTTTTCCAAAGTGACTTATAAATTAGGTTATTAAAATGACTTCATAAACAATTGGCACCTTAACTCAAATAAATTAGGCATTTCTAATTTCATGAAATTCAACTATGACAAAGTTGTCAGTAATTAAAATAATTAAATCAAAAAAAAATCCCTAAAGACATTAAATTGTAATAATTAAATAACTACCACAACCACTATGGATTCCCAAATGTAGAGACACACTCACAAGTCTAAACACATATTCATAATGAATCTAGATTTAAAAATTACCAAAGGGTCAAAAGACAAATTGCCTATACAGGGATGATATTGGCTCAACATGAAAGGTTTGATCACTAATTCTAGGTGCCACTATTGGGGATATAATTCATGCACAATAAATGAACATAATCAAGTGTAGATGTAAAAAAATAATAGTCAAGGTGAAAATTATGTGAAATCACATAATAAAAGCATCTAATTAATTTCATTAAAATGATCTATTTAAATCATTCATTTGCACAATAATAAAAGATTATTACAAGAATAGTGTAAATATTTGTAGCACAATCACATCACAAAGAAAGATCATCAAAGTAGTATCCATAGGATGACTTACAAGAATCAAATGGGAGAGGCACTATAGTTTAGCCGTTCATTGCTCTAATTGCTCTCTACCTAATCTATCTTTGAAACTTCTCCTTCACTCCTTCATATGTGCATACACTGTTATGCATTTCAACACTCTCTAATTCTAGGGTTTGAATCCTCCTTAAATAGGCATTGTGTAAAGGTTCTAGATCTTGATCTATGACTTACACTTCAACATATTTTTCCATTTCTATCTCATTTTTTGATTCGTTGAATTACACACCTTGGGATCATTACCTTCTATAATGACATGTGATCAACATCTTAGCTAGCTCTACAAATATTAAATATCATAGAAAATTTGGGTAAAATGGTTTACTTATGTGTTTGTGTTATTAAAAACTCATATATCAAAACTAAATTAGTTGACACTTGAGTGTTGTGGCACTCAGTTATGTATAAACCTTCATTTTTTTACTTCACTTATATATACCTTCTTTCTAAGCTCTTAGTAACTTGTCAACATGCTCAGTCTCAACTACATTTCTCATCCCACTCTTTTGCTTGGTTACTATTAAATACTTGGTAATCAATATCTTTCTTGGTATAAACTTTGTATGCTCAGTCTTTACTGGATAACTCAATCACAGTGATGATCTTGTAATCTTACCTAGTATATGACTGAGTGTTTGGACACTAATAGAAAACATAGGCTTAGAGATCAATAATCTCCCCCTTTGACATTTAGTGGCAAAAACACTTGTCATAAAATCATATAGCCCAAAAATGAGTAATCCCCTAAGACCCTAACGTGATCTTATTAAATCATATATCTGATCTTTGATCTGCACATTGATTCTTTGTGTCTTATTCTTTCATATCCCTTTTTATTTCATATCTTCCCTTCATGTCTCATATTCCATTCCCCATTATTTTTTTCATTGATGGAGCTTGGGGCTATTGACACTAATTGATATTTATCAAAGAACTTTTGGTGACTTACCACAATATTGCAATAGCATTTATTCTATTTTTCATGTACTTGTTCAAAAATTTGGAACTGAATCTCTAGCTCAAAAGCTAGATCAATGAATCTTGCAATATGTGAAAAAATTGTCTCTTTCTTCAAAATATCCTTGGCAACATAGGCTACCTTCTGAATGATCTCTATGTGTGGAAATAACTAAATTTGAATCAATTTCAACTTATGCATGATCTCTATATATTTAGTCATGAGCTCAACTAACCTCTTTTAATAGAATGCTAGTTCACGATAAGAGGATGAGCTTGAACTTGCTTTCTTTCCCAATATAATAACATTTTCTCTAATTTTTGCATGCAATAGCTCTGATCAATGTGTAGTATTTGTTGTGAAGAAATCTACATCACACAATTTCAAATATAAAGAATTGATAGTTTTCAAAATTGCTCCTAACTGTGTGACACATGTAGAAAGCTTAGCCTCTCTCTATACAAGTTCTTGTGAGACTTATTTTAACACTTTATGCTCTATTCTTCTTTTAGACCATTGTAGTAGCCTTTTATTAGTCTCTATATCATCAGTCTAAATATTATCAAATAAATAAACTAGCTAATCCAAAATCATATGTTGATTGGGCATATAAATGATCCCAAATGTATCTATAAAAATATATTTAATAGTATTTAGTACCTATCTTCTCTTTTGCTCTCTTTTTATTTGTTCTTATTTTTCCTTACCACTCAACAAGATTTGTAAATCTTTCATTTTCTCTAATGTAAGATAAATCAAATCATACTTATGTAATGTAATCACCTCATCAAAACTCACTAACTCATCATCTTCCTCCTCTGCATGAGTCATATCCCAAGATTGTGAGGGTGTATAATTGGGTAGTGAAAATTACAAGTGTTTCCCCTTTTCACTCAATGTCAAATTTGGTTGTTGCATTTGTTAAGAAATCACCTATTAGGTGTAACATTTGTTGGTTCTACAACATTTGCACTTGGAAAGTGAATAAGAAATTGAGTAGCCTTTTGCTCTGTCTATTTTACTTCATCCTCTATCAATTTAGTGCATGAGTCTTTGTCAAAATTTTCCTCCTTTTTCAAAATTGGCATACAAGTTAGTGGTTTATATACAATTAAATCCTTACCAAGTTTTTCTACACTTGTATAGTCTTTAACTAGTGTTGCATTAAAATCATCAATCTTTTTTACTTCAAGCTTTGAATAGTCAATTATCTGTAATGAAATTGGGTTAGTGTAGATATTTCTTGAGTCTTTCATTAATTCTTGAATTTATTATTTTTTCAATATATTTTGATTTGTTGGAGGGTTGTTAGTGTCATCATCAATTGTTATAGTGTCTTTCTACTCCCACTTACTAGCAAGTTATTGAATCTCCTCGATTAGCTTGGTCATTTCTTATTTGTATTCATCTTCTAATTTAATAGCATCTTAGCCTTCCCTCACTTCCATAGATGGAGTAAGAAATCCAAATTCTCTTGAGAATAATTATTCAATTGTATGTTGTCTTTGATTTTACCCAAAATGTTAATCCTTTACTGACAAGTCAGTAATAGTTGATCTCACTTGGGCATCGAAGGTAATTTCCTATATATGTCTAGCATTCAGTTATAACCAAGTTCAAAGATAGTATTAACCAAGCTCAGTTAGTTAATGAAGCCAAGTCTATATTGACTAATTTCAGTCAATTATCAAAGGAAAGTCTACATGAAATTAGTATTGACCAAGTTGGGTCAGTTAACATTAGAACTTTTTTATTAACCAAGTACTCAATTCTATATTAGCTTACTATTAGCATATTAAGTCTGATAAATTTATTGGTTAATAAAAGATGACCAAAGGGATGATAATTGTTTGATTAAAAGAGTATTCAATCCAACTTGACAAGGTGAATCATATATATGAAAGGTCAAGTTGATGATTGAAGTATAGAATTGTAGAATTGAAGAAGGTGAATTGAGGAAGTGAACTTGGGAGGATATCTATAAGAAGGTAGAGTATCTAAGTTGACCAAGATACAAAGAACATTCTAATCAAGGAGGGTTAAGTAATCAAGCCAAAACTAAGATATCAATCAAAAAAATTAGTTGTATTAGCAATCAGGTCAAGTTATTGTTACTCTCTAATAATTGTAGTAGTGAATCAAATCTCCTAATAGAGTTAGCTTAACATCTATTTAGTATATCCTCTAACAAGGTGGCATTTCTAGATTGAAGTGTCTAGAGATGTCTAAGAAGGCCACTCCTAAAATGTTAATTAAATCCTCTAATAGGGTCACACCTAATGGTGTCTTTTGTAACCTTTAATAAAGTTGTCTCTTCATAGGGCTCACTTTAGAAAAGTGAAAAATAGTAACTAGTTGCAATTGGTGGTTTTCCCAAATTGGGTTTATACATTAAATCTTGGTATCTCTTGTATTAATTTTATTTCCTTTATATTTCTACAACTAATAAAGGCTAATCACATTAATATCTTAAGATCTAATTATCTCTCTACTAACCAAGTGACAATAATAAATCCAGTGTTAACTAAGTCACAATAGAATATTTAGTGTTAACCAAGTTACAGCAAGGATTTGGTTTTATATTTTTTTGACATCTTAAAGGGACTTGGATTTTTTTTCTTTTTCAAAATTGATTTACCCCTCCCCTCTTAGTCACTCATTTCCAATTTTAAAAATTGGTATCAGAGCTCTTGGTGCTTTTAGATAAGGTTTCAAGGACCTAAGATAAAGATCAAAATGTCTTATAAAAGGAAATTTTCTAATTTGAACAAAGATAGCTTCCAAGCATGGTAGGAACTCATGAAGATCCATTTGGAAACTTTTGGAGACACAAGCCTAGAAAATTTTGGAGAAGTAGTATGTGACACTTGTTGGACCTTTGTCGAAGGATCAAATTGTGGAAAATAATAATCACAACGTAATGATAATTGGCATTATTTCTACTCTCAATTATGCTAAATTTGATGAAGTCAAGGATTTTTCTATTACTCATGAAATTTGGATCAAGCTGAAAGATATATATAGAGAAGATGAGAATATAAGGAGAGATAAGGCAAAAAGTCTAAGAGGTTAGTTTGATAAGATGAAGATGAGAGAAGATGAAAAATTGCACAATATAGTGAAAGAATCAAAGAAAGTGCAAGTGCAATTAGAGCCTAGGGAGGGAAAATAGATGATGTGATAGTGGTCAGCAAGGTACTTCGAACTCTTCTTCCTATTTATGCAATTAGAGTTTGAGATATTCAAGAAATGAGATGTGATCCTAGAAATGATATAACTTTGGATGCACTAGTGGGAAGATTGACAACCTTTTAGTTAGCTAACTTTTATAACTATGTTCCTAACTCTAGTAGCATTGAGTCTACATTTCAAGATAAATTATTACTCAAAAAAAAAGGTGAAAAATATAAAGGCAAATAGTCTAACAGTGAAGATGAAGATTTTTTTGATGATGACCTTGAAGTCATTGAAGCCCTACTTGCAATAAGATTCCCTAAAGGAAATGGAAAGTACAAAGGTAAAAAATTTTGATACAATTGATTAATTTTGTATTGTCTTTGATGTTGCACAAATTTCATATCATTATCAGTTAGTATATTTTGAGCTCACTCAAGCAGTGAAGATAGTTTTCTATGTCTACTGAGCATTCCTATGATTGCCTAGTTTAGAAGGTAGTGTCTACTGAGTTCACTCAGGCATCAAAGAAAATTATGTAGAAGATGAGTGTTAATTGAGCTCACTTAGTTAATAAAGAAAAGTTGGGTGGAACTAGTGCTAACCGAGCTTACTCAGTTGCCAAAGGATTTTTGTGAGTTTGCAATGTTAGTCGAGTTTCTGTTGGTTAACAAAGGAAATTATTTCTGAGTTACTTTCTAGCGAGCCAAGTTAGTTAATAAAGGATTTTTGTAATTTGGCATATTAAGCTTAATTGATTTATCTATTGATTCCAACCAACTAAGGTGATGAATATTAATTATTCTAAGTTGTATTTGAGCCAACTTGATAAAGTGGAAGATATGAGTATTAGGTCAAGTTGTGATTTCAAAGTGTGGATGTGCAAGTATGAAGATGTTATTGAAGATTTAATGATGTGAAGAGGAAGATAATTTGAAGGATAAGAAGAATATCCTTGTGGAGTAGAAATGATATATTTGATTAGGAAGGATCAAGTACAAGCTAGAACAAAGATCTATAATCAGTAATCTAGTTGCATTAAAATTAGGTCATCTCATTGTTACTCTCTAACCATTGTAGTAGTGATCTAAATCTCTTAATAGAGTTGGCATAATAGCTATTTGCAAATCCTCTAACAAGGTGGCAATTCTATTGAATTGTCTCAAGACCTCTAACAAGGCCTCTTCTAACAAGGTGATTAAATCTTCTAATAGGGTCACACCTAATAGTGTATTTTGTAACCTTTAATAGGTTGGCTACTAATAGGGATCACTTCAAAAGAGTGAAAATAGTAACTAATTGCAATTGGTGGTTTTCCCAAAATTGGGTGTACATGTTAAATCCTAGTGTCAAATGTGTTCATGGTATTTTCTTTTACGTGTTTACAAATAAGTTAAAGTATTGGAAATCATAAAAAACATCTAAAGTTTATATGTTAAGCACTTACTAAGGTCATTCAATTATTACCAAGTTACAACATTTTATGTGTGTTTATCGAACTTTAGCAATATTAAATTTTATTTTTTCATTTTTGTACTCACATCTAAGGGATCTGGGATTTATTTTAGTAGTAACTAATTCAACCCTACCCTCTCATTTACTCCTCTTATATTTCCAACAATTGGTATCAGAGTTTTTTGTGCTTCCAAAGAAGGTTTCAAGGACCTAAGCTAAAGATCAGGATGTCTTACAGAAGAGAGATCCCCAAGCTAAATAGAGATAATTTTAAAGCTAAAATCTCACTCAAAGAAAAGGGTAAGAAATCAAAATCCATTCAATCAAGAAGTGAAGAAGAAGAAACATCATAAGAAAGTTTAGACAATGATCTTGAAGTTGTTGAAGCCCTTGTAAGGAAGTATTCCAAAGCAAGTGGAAAGTACAAAGGTAAAGTTTCTCTGATTTGCTTTTCTTCTAAAGAAGTTGGTCACATTTCTACTAGGTGTCCAAATAAGAAAATCAAAGATGAAAAGAAAATAAATAAGCACAATGGCAAGAAGGATTTCAAGAACTATAAAAACTACAAAGACAAAGGTAAGAAATTTTTTTTTATAGCTAAAGATTCTAGTAACAATGAAGATGAAATGGTATATATTGCTATCAATGATGATCTAATGATGAAGAAGATAAGATAGAACTTATCTCTCATGTTAGAAAAAATGATGTATGGATTATTGATAGTGGCTATTCACATCATATGACTAGAGACAAAACAATGTTCGAGCATATGGAATATTATGATGGAGGTAGTGTGAGATTTGGCAACAATAAACCTTGTAATATAAAAGGAAAAGGATGTATTTCATTGACTAAAGCACTTGTATGTGACAAAAATTATTGGGTTGAAGGACTAAAACATAATCTATTAAGTTTGGCATAGTTGAATAACATTGGATTCAAGGTAGAATTCATGAATGGATAGGCCAAACTACTAGATGGAAAGGGAAATATGGTTGAATCTCACAAGCAAACAAAAGGTAATCTATTTTATCTTGATCTTAGTGATTGTCTATGTTTTATTGCTCAAGTAGAAGAAAGTTGGTTATGGCACAAAAGGCTATGTCATATAAACTTTGATAATCTGGTTAAGATAAGAAAACATAGAAGAGTAAGATGTATTCTTAGTTTGAAAAAGTCTGATATGGGTCTTTGCAAGAATTGCCGAATTGGAAAGATGTGAAAAACTAGTTTCAAAAGAAAAAAAAATATTAGTCAAAAGAAGTCTTGAAAATTGTTCATACATACTTATGTGAACCTATTGGAATAGAGAGTTATAGTGGAGAAAATCTTTTCATTATTTTTTTGATGACTATTCTAGAATGATGACTCTAATGTATCTTAAAAAAAAATTAGAAGCATTTCAAAAATTCAAGTGGCATCTGGCAAGAATAGAAAATGAAACTGGAAAGAGGTTGAAACGCTTAAGATCAGATAGAGGTGGTGAGTTCATCTCCAATGAATTCAATAATTTCTACATTTAAAAAGGAATCAAAATACAAGTATTAGCTCCTAGCACACCACAGCATAACGGTATAGCTAAAAGAAGAAATAGATCTATCATGGATTGTGCAAGAACTCTAATGATTGAAAATAATATTGCTCTCAAATACTAAAAGAAATTATCAGCACTATAGTTCATACCTTAAACAAAGTATAGTTGAAGAAAGACTCAAATAAAACTCCTTATCAGCTATGGTATGGCTTCAAACCTAGTGTACGTTACTTGAAAGTATTTGGTAGCAAATGTTATATCTTGAAAGAATCTAGAAAAGAAAAATTTTATGTAAAAGGTGATGAAGACATATTTCTAGGATAATCTTGTAAAATTAAAGCATACAAATGTTTGAATTTTTCTACTCATAAAATTATAGAAAGTGCACATGTTAAAATTGATGAGTTTGCAGAAAAGAGTGAAGAAGAAAGCAACAAGAAGCTAGAAGATTACATAAGATTACCAAATCTATCTAAAAGAAAGGAAGCTTCATCTCCTAAGTCCCCAAAATCTGCAATAACTATTGAGTTGCAAATAGTGTGACCTAAGTTATAGTCTAAAGCACTCAAGTCACAATTAGAGGCTACCAAGCTAGTTCAAACCAAGCCTAATGGATCCAAGTCATAGATAGAAGGACCCAAGTTTGAAACTAAAATTCAAGATGAGGATGGTGGAACTCATTCAAAGCCCAAAGAGCCTATGTTAGCAGGATATGTCAAAAGGCATCTTGCACCTAGTCAAATCATTGGAGACAAATAAAATGGAAGAATGATAAGAAGAAAATTAAAAGATACATGTTTACTTGCTAAATTTGAACCTAGAAATGTTAAAGGTGCTCTAGAAAGTGAAAGTTGGATTGAAGAAATGAATGAAGAGATAGAATAGATAGAAAAGAACAAAACTTAGACTCTTTTTCTTCGACCCAAGCATAAAAATGTAATTGGTATAAGGTGGGTATTCGAAAATAAGCTAAATGAAGATGGAAAAGTTTCAAGAAATAAAGCAACATTGGTGTGAAAAGGCTATTCTCAAGAAGAATGTAATGATTATGGTAAGACTTTTGCTCTTGTGGCAAGACTAGAAGGTGTTAGAACTTTACTAGCATATGTAGCACATAGAGGATCTAAAGTGTATCAAATGGATGTTAATTCTACATTCTTGAATGGAAGTCTTGATGAAGAAGTCTACATTGATCAACCAAAAAGTTTTATAGATCCTAAAAAAAGAGACATGGTTTTTAAGCTACACAAAGCATTATATGGTCTCAAGCAAGGTCCTAGATGTTGGTATGAAAGACTTCATAATTACTTGGTATAAATTAGCTTTCAAAGGATAAATAATAATAGTATTCTATATATCAAGGAAGGACTAGATAAGAAGATTGTGTAGGTAGAAATATTTGTTGATGATACTCTATTTACAAGAGATGATGACTTGTGCAAAGCATTTTTAGAAGAAATGAGTAAAGAATTTGAGATGTCCATGTTTGGTGAGATAAAATTCTTTGTTGTATTGCAAATACAGCAGAACAAAATTGGTATCTACATTACTTAATCTAAGTATATCAAGGAGATACTAAAAAAGCTTGGAATGGAAGATTCAAGACTAGTTGAGACTCCTATGTCTAACGTTAGGATAAACCATGGATAGAAATAAAAACTACATGCAAATATAACCAATAACTAAAAAAATAATAGATCACACAGAAATGAACACAAGGCACCAAGATTTAACATGGTTCACCTAATCCCTGGGCTACATCCACCAAATAGCAAGTTTGATCTTATTACAATCCAGTGATTACAATCTGTAATCCCTTACAGCTCAATATTGCCACATGAACCAATTTCGCATCACAACATAGTGAAAAATACCCAACCCTAAGCCCTTTTGTACAAGTATTAAACTGCTTTAGGGTTATAACATATTGGCCATATGTTGGCCATAATATGTCAGCTACCATGTCAGCCACAACCCCAAAAAAAAAATTTGGGGTGATGCCCCGAACCCCACTATTTATGAAGTATGTACAGTACTTTCCTGATCAGTCACCACAATCTAACAATCTCCCACTTGGGGACTAATTAGGCTCTGCACTAAACAATAATCTCCCACTTGGAGACTGATTCTGTAGCAATACCACTAACACATGGGGCTCCCACTGGATCAAACCACCCTAGACTCTACTATTCTTTTATTCATGTTCAGTCTAAAAGACCAACCGAAGCTGAAGAGGGATTCAGCTTCTCCCTTGTTACAACCTTTGTCAACATATCTACTAGATTTTCATTGGTATGTATCTTCTCTAGCTTTAACTGTCCATCCTCAAAAATTGACCGAATGAAATGGTATCGCAACTGTATGTGTTTGGTCTTAGAATGTAGAGCTGAATTCTTAGCAAGATGAATGGCACTCTGACTATCTATGAACAAATAATTATCCTTTTGAGGATGTCCCAATTCTTCCAAGAAGAATTGAAGGCATATCATCTCCTTGGTTGCCTCTGTAGCAGCTACATACTCTGCCTCTGTAGTGGATAGAGCATTAATCTTTTGTAACCTAAAAACCTAGCTCACGGCTGCCCCACCAATAGTAAAGACATAACCTATAGTACTCCACCTAGTATCAATATCCCTAGCCAAATCTGAGTCAACATAGCCCTGTAAATCAGTAGTAGAGCTCCCAAAGTGTAAACACTTATTGGATGTTGATGCATGATGCTCCAGGAGCATCTTACATGGGAAAATTAAAAAAAAAGAGAGGAAAAAAAAAAAAAATTCTGGAGGAGAGAGAAAGTGACGAAAATTAGAGGAGAAATAATAAAAAAAATAAAAAGGAGAAAAGAAAGGAAAAGGAGATTTCTATTTTTGAGGCGCATAGGTGGCATAAAAAAGAAAAATAATAAAAATAGTTGTCATTCCATTAATCAAGGTGTATAGGTGGCAATTTAGAAGTTTGTGGAAAGATCCGTAAATCATGTATTTAATATTTGTTGGGTGCTTAGTTGTATTTGGGTGGGAATTTAATATTTATTTAAAGGTAGTTGTATTTACCTTTTATCCCACATTGGTTGTGTTTGTAATGTCTTGGGTTAGAAGTGTCTATTTAAGAAAGGCCTATTATCATTTGTAATCAAGTTCAAGGAATGGAAGCTCTTCTAAAGGAAGTTGGAGAAATAGAAGCTCTTCAAGTGTAATCTCTTGTAGTAAAGCTCTTTGTATGTAATCTCTTGTAGTGAATTTCAAGTATTAATGGATGATGCTTTATGAAGCATTTTTTTTGTCATCTCTCTCTAGCTCCATATTGTTGCATTTTTGGTTGTGAGTTGGTACGGGTGGTGTGGCCCGTCATCAGTGGTATCAGAGCAGGAGTTCCTGAGAGTGCGGACAGATCATCGAACGTGAGGCAGTTTGCACCAGGACCTTGAGTTGGTTGAACTTTGTCAAGAAGTTCTTGATTGTGTAGATAGATCGCCGACTGTGAGGTAGTTTGCACGAGGTTCTTGTTTTGGACGAGATTTTTCTTCTGAAGACTTGATTATGGAGAAGAGAAAGAAGAAGATGAATTTTGTGATTGGATGGATTCTGAGGATTCCTCAACTTGAGAAATTTAGAGCAAGAAATCAACAATCATTGCTAGTTGATTTGCAGAAGCAAGTGAATGAATTAGAAGCTGAGTTGCGGAAATGAAAAGCATGTCACCAGAAAAGAGATGTTGATAATTCCTTGGATGTGGAAAAGAAAGATGATCCAGTGGAAGAGCAAGTGGATGAAGAGGAAATCATTTGCGAACCTAAAGTTGAAGAAGATGAAAGACAAGAGGAAGAGCATCAAAATGACAAGATTTATGAACCTGAAATAGAGCAAGATGATTTGAAGATTGCAACAATGGAAGAAGAATATAGTGCCTTCGTTGGAGATCAAGCAGGTGAAGTAGTTACGTGCATTGTTGACGACATAAAAGAGGCAAGCAAAAATGAAGATGTCAAACAGGTAAATTCTTATGAATCATGGGATGTTGTCTTTGATATGAGTTTAAAAGATATTGATGATGGTTTGCATGAGGATCTTGTTAGTCATGTGTGGTATGCAAAGGAAGATTGGTATGGTGTTGTTGGGTTTATTACAGGTGTGATTAATTCAACAAGATTGGATGAGGATGAGAGTTATACTTGGATAGAGTTCATTGCGAATGAGTATTTTCAGCAGCAAACAGTTGTTCCGACTAGGTGTTGGAAAAGAAGAAAGAAGGAAATATATCAGCATCGGATACTTGTTCCAGCTATGTGTTGGAGGAAAAGAAAAAAAACTTTCAACAGTGGCTACTTCATTTTGTGAATTCATATTCACAAAATTTTCCTACCATGGGAGTCGGATGCAAGAGCATCATGCATCAGCAAAAAAAAAAAAAAAGTGGAAGATTTGCATGTTGGTTTTTCTTGTCCCTATTGAGGTCGTAGCTTGTGGTGAAGATGAAGATGGTGGTATATCATTCTTTTGGCATCAAAGTGTGGGACACACTTTTCTATCTACCAAGGGAGTCTGATGCAGGAGCATCTTACATGGAAAAAAATTTTTTAAAAAGAGGAAAAAAAAAAAAAAAAAAATTTCTAGAGGAGAGAGAAAGTGACAAAAATTAGAGGAGAAATAATAAAAAAATAAAAAGGAGAAAAGAAAGGAAAAGGAGATTTCTATTTTCGAGGCGCATAGGTGGCGTAAAAAAGAAAAATAATAAAAATAGTTGTCATTCCATTAATCAAGGTGTATAGGTGGCAATTTAGAAGTTTGTGGAAAGATCCTTAAATCATGTATTTAATATTTGTTGGGTGCTTAGTTGTATTTGGGTGGGAATTTAATATTTATTTAAAGGTAGTTGTATTTACCTTTTATCCCACATTGGTTGTGTTTGTAATGTCTTGGGTTAGAAGTGCCTATTTAAGAAAGGCCTATTATCATTTGTAATCAAGTTCAAGGAATGGAAGCTCTTCTAAAGGAAGTTGGAGAAATAGAAGCTCTTCAAGTGTAAGCTCTTGTAGTAAAGATCTTTGTATGTAATCTCTTGTAGTGAATTTCAAGTATTAATGGATGATGCTTTATGAAGCATTTTTTTTGTCATCTCTCTCTAGCTCCATATTGTTGCATTTTTTGTTGTGAGTTGGTACGGGTGGTGTGGCCTGTCATCAGATGTTCCTCTCAAATATCTGAGAATCCACTTGATAGCATTCCAATGCTCAAATCTAGGATGACTCATATACCTGCTAACGACTCCCACTGCATGTGCAATATCTGGCCTAGTGCATACCATAGCATACATCAAGCTTCCTACAGCTGAAGCATATGGTACCTTGGACATCTTATCCTCCTCTTCCTGTGTCTTGGGACACATTTCTTTAGTCAATTTCAAATGACTGGGTAAAGGTGTGCTGACGGCTTTAGCATTCTCTATAGAGAAACGTTGCAACACCTTCTCAACATAATCAGCTTGAGATAGCATCAATGTTCTATTCTTCCTATCTCTACAAATATTCATAACAAGGATTTGTTTTTCTGCCCCCAAATCCTTCATAGAAAATGCATGTGCTAATTGGTGTTTCGGCCCCTTAATATGATCCATGTTAGACCTAGCTACAAGCATATCATCAACATATAAACATAAAATAATGTAGCTATCATCATCCAACCTCTTAAAATAAACATAGTAATCTAAATGACACCTGTTATATCCATGCTCATGCATAAAACTGTCAAATTTTAGATACCATTGCCGAGGTGCTTGCTTCAAGCCATATAAACTTTTCTTCAATTTGTACACTAAGTTCTCCTTACCTTTGACCTCAAAACCCTGTGGCTGAGCCATATATATTTCTTCATCCAAATCACCATGAAGAAAGGTTGTTTTAGCATCCATCTGCTCTAAATGCAAATCTTCAATAGCCACAAGACTTAAAGCAGTACAAATAGAAGTCATTTTAACAACAAGAGAAAATATCTCATCAAAATCAATTCCCTTTTTCTATGCAAATCCTTTTACAACTAACCTGGCCTTAAATCTTTTCTTACCTCTTTCCTCTTCTTTCAACCTGTAAACCCACTTATTCTATAAAGCCTTTTTACCTACAGGCACCTTGCACAAATCCCATGTCTTATTTTTCAGCAAAGAGTCCATTTCATCTTTCATTGCAGACTCCCACTGAATCTTAGTATCCACCTGCACAGCTTCATCATAACTTTCAGGTTCACCAGCATTAGTAAGTAAAATAGAATACAAAGAGGGAGAAAACCTTTGTGGAGGTCTAATTTTCCTTGTTGACTATCTAACATTCACTGGTGTGTGTGGTATTTGTTGTTGCAGTTGTTGCACATCATGAGGAATGGCTGGAACATCAGCTTTTGGAGTATCATCCAACACTATATAATCATCTTCTTTCTTCTCATGTTGCTACAACAGATCTTTGTACAACACTTTCTCATTGAATATGATATCCTGACTTCTAACAATTTTAAGATTTTCAAAATCCAAAAGCCTATAACCAAATTCATTAATGTCATATCCAAAAAAGACAGATTTCTTTGATTTAGCTTCTAGCTTGGTTCTATTTTCAGAGTCTATATGAGCAAAAGCTTCACAACCAAAGATCTTGAGAAAAGAATAACTCACCTTCTTACTAGTCCATGCTTCCTCTAGAATACCATAGCCCAAAGGAGTAGAGGGACCTCTATTAATCAAATATACTACAATTTTAATAGCCTCCTCCCACATGTGTAAGGGCAACCCAGCATGCAACCTCATGCTCCTTGCACACTCCATTATAGTCTTGTTCATGCGTTTAGCCACTCCATTTTCCCGTGGAGTCCTTGGAACAGTTTTCTGTCTACAAATACCATTTGTGGAGCAATAATCTTCAAATTCACGATTGCAATACTCACCACCATTATCAGATCTGAGACATTTTAATTTCTTACTAGTCTCATTTTCAACCAAGCATTTCTATTTCTTAAAAGTTTGAAATACATCAAATTTTTGTCTAAGGAAATAAACCCATACTTTTCTAGTTGCATCATCAATAAATGTAACATAATAATGAGAGCCACCAAGGGAAGATACCTGAGCTGGTCCCCATACATCTATATGCACAAGCTCTAATTTCTCTTTTTTGTTTTCCTTCCTAGTCTTTACAAAACTCACTCTCTTTTGTTTTCCATACACACAACTTTCATAGAAATCCATATTGACACATTTCAAACCTGGTAAAACTTTCTTTGAATGAAGTACTTTCATACCTTTCTCACTCATGTGCCCAAGTCTATTGTTCCATAGCACTGTATCAAAATCTACAGCAACTATTTGTTCTCCCTACTCAACTGCGGCAATTGTTCCTGAACATTCATTTTTCTCTGAAACAATCAAAGTAGAAGGAACAATATAAACCGTACAAAGATATAAGGTGCCTACTTTCACACCTTTTTCTACTATAAGAGAACCTTTTGAAACCTTCCAATTTTTATCATTAAAAGTAACTACACAACCCTCATCACCGAGTTGCCCTGCTGAAATTAAATTCCTACTTAGTTTTGGAACATGTCTTACCTCATGTAGTAGCCAATGATTCCCATTCTGCAACTTAATCTTAATATTTCCCTTTCCAACAATCTGACAGGGTTCATTATCCCCCAAATAAACAAGCCCAAAATCCTCTTGGACATAATCAATGAAATAACCTCTATGAGGTGTAGCATGAAATGAAGCACCAGAATCTAAAACCCATGAATCATCAACACTCTCTAAAGATAGAAGCAAAGCATCCTCTTCAGATTTGTGACTTACCACATTTGCCTCCTTGTCTCCATCTGATTTATCTCCTTCATTTTTCTTTCAATTCCAGCAATCTTTCTTTTTGTGCCCTGGTTTCCCACAGTACCAGCAATCATTTGGTCCTCTCGATTGAGACCTCCTCCCCTTTGACTTTCCTCTTGATTTTCCATGATTTCCAGAGTTACTTCCTCTTTCAGTCATTCTACCCCTGCTTTGTGCATTCAAAGCACTTCCTGATGTAGATCCACCCGAGGATTTTCTATGAGTTTCCTCACTTAAAATAACACCAATCACATCATCATATTTTAGGGTGCTAGATCCAGGAACAAAATTACTCACAGCCATTACCAAGACATTCCAGCTTTCAGGCAAAGAACATAAAATCAAGAGAGCCCTAATTTCTTCATCAAAATTGATACCCATAGAAGATAATTGACTAATAATAGTATTAAACTCATTTAAATGATCTATAACAAATCCACCTTCTGCCTTTTTCATATTAAATAAACGTTTCATGAGAAATACCTTGTTTGAAGCGAAGGGCTTTTCATACAGTGTTGCTAGGGTTTTCATCAAATCTTCTGTCGTCTTTGCTTTTGTAATATTAAATGCCATCGATGGTGCCAAGCATAACCGAATGCTTCTGAGTGCCTTTTTGTCCAAAAAATCCCATTCAGCCTCTAACATAGTTCCCTAATTCTTGGCTTTGCCTTCCAATGGCTTCCATAAATCCTTTTGATATAGATAGTCTTCCATTTTCATCTTCCATAACTGGAAGTTCTACCCATTAAACCTGTCAACCCTCAGCTTACCCTCATCTTCCATCGCTCCCACTCAATCATGAGACTCCCACTTAACCATGAGACTTTCCTGCAGAGGATAACTGAAAGACAACCTCGCTCTAATACCACTTGTTAGGATAAACCATAGACAGAAATAAAAACTACATGCAAATATAACCAATAACTGAAAAAACAATAGATCACACAAAAATGAACACAAGGCACCAATATTTAATGTGGTTCACCCAATCCCTGGGCTATGTCCACTAAACAGCAAGTTTGATCTTATTACAATCCAGTGATTACAACCTGATTACAATCTATAATCCCTTATAGCTCAATACCACCGCAAGAACCAATTTTGCATCACAACATAATGAAAAATACCCATCCCTAAGCCCATTTATACAAGTATTAAACCATTTTAGGGTTATAACATGTCAGCCATATGTAGGCCATAATATGTCAGCTACCATGTCGGTCATGGCCCCAAAAAAAAAAATTTGGGTGATGCTCCGAACCACACTATTTATGAAGTATGTACAGTACTTTCCTGATCAGTCACCACAATCTAACATCTAATAGACATAAGCCCTCCAAAAATAATAATTCCAAAGAAGTAGATCAGACCACATATAGATCAATGATTGGAAAATTGTAGTATGTAGTACACGTAAGGCCTAATATTGCTCTAGCAGTTGGAATAGTGGCAAGATTCATAGAAAATCCTAAGAAAAATCACATGATGGCAATGAAGAGAATAATGAGATATCTAAAAGGTACTGAAGACTATGGCTTGTGGTATAAACTTAGAGCAAATTTGGATTTGAAAGTATTTACTGATGCTAATTGGGAAGAAATTATTGATGACAGAAAAAAGCATTAATGGTAGAGCATTCTTTCTTGGTAAAAGACTAGTGTCTTAGACAAGAAAGAAGCAAAATTGTACATCTCAATCCATAGTAGAGGCAGAATATGTGGCAACAACAGTTAATTGTTCTAACTTGGAAGGAATGAAGATAGAGATCAAGGATCTAATAGTCATATACTATGATAACACTAGTGCAATCAATATATCAAAGAATCCAATGATGCATACTGAAACAAAAAGTACATTGCTATAAAATATCACTTCTTAATAGAGTTAGTACAAGAGAAAGAAGTCAAATTGAAATATGTTAATACAAAGGAACAAATTGCAAATATATTCACCAATCCATTACCTAAGGATGCATTTCTGTATCTAAGAGGTAAGCTAGGGATCATTCCCACATCTAAAGTTCACTAAATAAAGTTTAGTGATGCATCAACAAGAGCTAAGTTAAAGATCAATCAGTTGGTGCAGAATTGGCAAGGGCATATTGCAAATGAGTTAGTACTTCAAGTACATTGATATTTATAGAATTATTGTCTTCGGCGTGTGTTGTCAAAGAGGGAGAAGTTTACTATCATATCTCTGAGAAATTTTTGGAACTAGAATAAAGTAAGGAACTAAAGAACTAAAGAGGGAGAAGTTTTTCAAAGAAGGAGAATTTATTTGTAAGAGGGAGAAAGTTCTAAATAAACTTGATTGCAGCTATTGCAGGTAGAGAAAGAATTCAATAAAAGGAAGAGCTCATACTAACAGAGGGAGTTTTCAAAGAACAAGTCTAAAATTTCATTATGCTCTGACATGTTTGCCATCGTTTCCAAAGAGGGAGATTGTTGGATATAATTGATGAAATGGGCACCCTTGGATGTCCCAAAAAAACTAAACCAAATTGCTGAAAGGAATTATGTCAAACAGTTTGCATTCAACTTCTTATTTTTTTGTTTAATATTTTAAACCCCTTACAACTTTGGAAATAAAATGTTTATTGTTTGTTGTGTTTTGTGCATGGAATTGGTATCATACAACATAAACAAGAAAGAAACTACAATGATATGCAAAGTGGAAATGAATTGCTGCTAATAAAATGTTATTTTCAGAATTCATAAAACCAAATACATGGCAGATTTATCAACTCACTAATTACTTCAGCAGTATTGACATAATACTCCATCCCATGCTTACAAACTTGCTGCTACAATACTTTATCCTTCAATCAGTCCACTACCTTCATAATACCATTCCCTCCAAGCGCCATAAGCGTCGGACAAGTAGTGAAGAAGATATGAGCAAAATACTAAATCTGCCTGTAGCTGGAAATGCAACTAAACTACCTGATAATGAAGCCAATAACAAAGAATTCCAAAGGCCAAACCCCAATGGAATGACATCTAGAATGTTACAAGAGAGGATAGACATCCTCAAATGCCAAGAATGGAGCTGCAACTCACACACCAATTTCTTCTCATATTCAACCTACCAAATGAAGCCACAAATGCTTCCTTTTATTCTATTTCCAAGGGTAACCTCAACTCATATGGGCAATGTGGGATAAAAGATGTGTAATATATAAAACATATATTAAAATACCCCTTATGTCTCCCTTGGGTACACATCACCATAAAATAAATATTAAAGTAACACTTTAATATTTTATAATTAAATTAGATGTTACTTTAATAAAACTTCAGGCATTAAAATGTATTAGCAATCCAACTTCGAATAATGCGAGTGATAGCTCATCGGAAAGCTCTCACCGAGGAGTATCGAATCCAATCACCAAAATTGACCTGCACTATGTCCTGCCAACTTAAGTATGCCTGAAACTGAGTAAATCAACTTTGTTTTGGCCCAAACTGGAAATGACTAGGCCAAAACACTCCAAGATCCCATTAAACCCTTCGTTAGCCCTCGGGACCATGTAGAACAAGGCTAATGCGCACACACTTGGTCAACTACTAAAATGGGGACATTACAGTTCACCTCCCTTGAAATTGCTTGTCCTCAAGCAATCTCAGTCCAGCCTGCTCAATAACCTGCTCACTCTCCCATGTAGAATCTTCCTTCGGCAGGTCTTTCCATCTAACCAAATACTCCTTCACTATCCTGTTTCTAAGCTTCCTCTCTCTAGTGTCCAGAATAGCTTCGGGTACTAACACAAGCTTCCCCTCCTCATCCAAAGGGGGTAAATCTGTAGAAGGCACCACACTCTAACCAATGGCTTTCTTAAGCCTAGACACATGAAACACATTGTGCACTCGATTGCCCTCTGGAAGCTCAAGCTCATAGGCAACTTTGCCCACTTTACGAATCACCCTATAGGGACCATAAAATCTAGGTTTCAACTTTTCAGCTCCGCTCTTCTTGAGCGATGACTATCTATATGGTTGTAGCCTCAAGTAAACCATATCCCCTACCTTGAAGCTACGCTCTATTTGGTGCTGATCAGCATACAATTTCTATTGATTCTAGGCCTGTTGTATATTCTCTTTGAGCACTTTCAAGATGTCCTGACTATATTGCAATAAGTTTTTGGCTTTGGGCACTCTACTGTCCCCCAAAACTAAATCCATGAAGCTAGGTGCTTCATAACCATAGAGTGCCATGAAAGGATTCATCTTGATGGACATATGATAAGTGGTGTTGTAACAATACTCTCCCATATGCAACCATTTGATCCAAGCCTTTTGTTGTGTAGTTACATAGTTCCTCAAATATCCTTCAGCCCATTTATTCACAATCTCTATTTGCCCATCTATTTGCGGATGATAACTAGTGCTAGGTGTAAGATCTGTACCACACAACCTAAACAAATCTTGCCAAAAAACACTCATAAACTTACTATCCTAATCGCTAACAATGAATCTAGGCAGCCCATGTAACCTGAATATCTCTCTAAAGAAAAGATCTACCACCTGTGCTGTTGTGTAAGTGGACGAAATAGCAAAGAAGTGAGAAAACTTCGTCAAGCAGTCCACCACCACATAGATGCAATCCCTTCCCTACACTCATGGTAAACCAGTGATGAAGTCCATTGAAATACTTTCCCATTTCTTATCAGGAATGGGCAAGGGCTGTAATAAACCTGCAGGAAATGTGTGCTCTCCCTTATTCTATTGACAAACCACACACTCCTTGAAATACCTCTGAACATCATCCTTGAGCCCTTTCCATGAAAACTGCTCTTAGATCTGCTTGTAGGTCTTGAATACCCTTGGATGTCCAGTTGTGGGTGCATCATGAAATGCCTTCAGTATCGCCTCTCTCAAATGTGATGACGGAATCAAATAAACCCTGTCCTAAACTCTGATCAATCCATCTATCACCTCATAGTGATCATCTTGTATGGTACCTGAAATCAATCCAGAAGCCCAAGCATCTTCGACATACTCTACTATAATCCAATCTCTCCAATCTCCTGAAATCTCTGCCAAAGCACATAAGTGAGGTCTCCGAGATAAGGCATCAGCCACCACATTTTTCTTACCTTTGACAAACTCTATGTCAAAGTCATAAGCCTGCAATTTAGTCACCCATTTTTGTTGCCGGTCATTAAGATCACACTGGCTCATGAAGTATTTAATAGTGTTGTGATCAGTCTTGATCACAAAATGTCCACCTACCAAATATGATCAAAATTTGGCCAATGCATGCATTATGGCCAACATCTCCCGGCCATAGATAGAATAACTTTTCTCAACTCCCTGGAGCTTCCTACTCTCGAATGTAATGGGATGCTTCTCCTACATCAACACTGCTCCAATCCCATCACCTGATGCATCATAATGAAGCTCAAAAGGCTTCATGAAATCCGATAGAGCTAGAACTGGACATGAAGATATTACCTGCTTGAAATGCTCAAAACACCTTTGTGCTACCCCTGTCCACACGAAGGCTCCAGAATAGATAACACCTCCTCCAGATGATGTAAGTGCTCCTCCCAAGTCTTACTGAAGACCAAGATGTCATTAAAGAAGATCAAGACAAATCTCCTTAGCTGCTTCCTGAATACCTAGTTCATACAACTTTGAAATGTAGCAGGTGCATTGGTTAGACCAAATGGCATAACCATGGACTCAAAGTGGCCATAGTGACATCGGAAGGTTGTTTTCTCAATGTCCTTTGCTCTCATCCTGATCTGATGGTATTCGGATCGCAAATCAATTTTGGTAAAGAAGCATGCCCCATGAAACTCATCAATCAGCTCATAAATCTTAGGAATGAGATACCTGTTTTTAATTGTTTTCTTATTCAATGCCCTGTAATCGATGCACATGCGCATCGTCCCATCCTTCTTCTTTACCAATACTACTGCTGAAGCAAATTGGCTCTTACTGGGCCTGATATGCCCCATCTCCAACAAATCCTTAATCACCTTCTCTATCTCATCCTTGTGTTTCTTAGGATGATGATAGGGAGTAATCATAACTAGTTTGGCTCCCTCCTTGAGTTCAATAACATGTTCCATCCCTCTGTCAGGAGGAACCCCATGAGGAATATTGCTAAATACTTTACCATGTCAATCAAGTATCTTCTGGATATCTGGTGGATGACTCTTTTCTTGTGGCTCTGGGGATGTTGGCATAATGTAGCACTCTATCGCCCACTCTATGTCATCATGACAAAAAAGTCTCTGCATTCTCCTCAAGGACACTACTCTGCAACCTCCATCTGAAAGTCCTCTAAGTACCACAGTTCTACCCTCATGCTGGAATCTCATCTCCAATTTTGCTAGATTGAGTGTGAACTCAACTAGTGAAGCCATCCATGTCATGCCAAGGATGACATCATAATCTCCCATGTCCACAACATAGAACTCATCCTCCAACTCGTAGCCATCTCCAAACCTGATGCAAAGATTAGATATCTTCTAAGTGCATAATAACTTATCACTGTTAGCCACCATGACCCTAAACCCATCCTGCTCCTCTGTTTGTAACCCTCTCCTGGCTACCAACTGTGTATCTATGAAGTTATGTGTAGCCCTAGTGTCAATAAGAGATATCACTTTCTGCCCCTGGATAGTACCCCTAACCTTAAATGTGATTGCCTTTTCGGCCTCTGTCAAGCATGCCAATGATCTATCATCCTTAGGAATGTTGCTCTCCTCTATAGTGTTACCCTCATCTGAATCGGAGTGCTAATCCTCCCCTTCTGACTCTGACTCTTCTGCTGAAAAATACTCCATTTGATTTGCCTTAGCCTTGAGAGAACATTTATGAGATAAGTCCCAAGGCTCTCTACAATGGAAGCACTGCTTCTTCTTTCAAAGTTCATTCAAGGTTTCATTGTCTAGTCCTTTTGATCCTTCTTTGGGTTTGCTATACTCTTTCTGAAATGGTTTTTTGTCTTTGTCCTTGTGGTAGGAAGAATCTGTTGAATGGTTTTTTCCTTTGTATACCGAAGGGGCTAAATCTTGTGCCTTTTTAGTTGCTTCAGCTAAGGTGAGTGGATCATGTCCCTTCACCCAACCTCGTAATGGATCAGCAAGACCATCACAAAATAACACCACCAATCTCCTAGGAGAGATATCAGTAACAAGTACAGACAAGCACTGAAACTCGACAATGTAAGCATCCACAGAACCTGACTGTTTTAACTGTGCTAGCTCCTTGAAATGTAACTCGGGATCCTTAGTGTCAAATCTCTCAATCAATGTTTTAGTGAATTTCTCATAGGATGTAATTTGATTATGCCCCAAAGTCACCATGCCATGATGCCACCATTCATGTGCAATGCCATCCAAGTGCATAGCCGCATACTTGATAGCCTCCTCCTCAGGCATAGGATTTAGCTGCAAGTATGTATCTACCTTCTGCACCCAAGCTCGTGCAGTAATCTTCCCTAAAGCATCATAATAAGGTAAAGAAAGTTTTCCAACTTTCTTCCTCAGCTCAAAGTTTTGATTCCTCCCTCCTGCTTTAGGCATGTGTCTCATCCTCAAGTCCTTATAATCTCTAAGAGAAATATTCGCCTGAAACTTCGGTCCACTAGCCTCCCAGTCCCTCCTGAGCTGATCCTGTAACTTGATAATCTGCGGTTCATTTACTGGTTGAAACGGATCTCTGGGTGGGAAAGTGAGTAGAAGAGGTCTCAAGCTCGTAGTTCGTGCTGGGTGTGCAATGTGTCTAAAGTTATCAGCCTCATTCCCATTATTGTCGTGTCCATTATTACCATTAACGTTATTCTCAAGACCATTGTTGTTGCCTTGGCCTCCATGCTTATTGTTTCCCCCATTGTTATTGTTTCCCTTATTGTTACTGTTTCTATTGTTGGCATCACCTGGATTAATATTGACACCCATCTGTCTAGCCATGAGCTACAACATCATGTCCATTCACCTATTCTACTCCTGCTGCATACGCTACCCCTGCTCTACTGTATCCAGTAGCTGTCTGAACAGTACCTCCCCCTAATCTGGACCAGCATTTCTGCCTCTGCCTAATCCTGTATTCCTGTCATCTCAATCACCCATATTATTGTCCTGATCAAAGAATATCTCCTCTATGTCTGTATGGTTGGGTTCAATGTCCACCTGCATGGACATACTAGACTGTTTTCTTTGCAAGTCTAAAATCCTATTTTTTCTTGCTCTGGTATCTTGGAAATTATAAGACCCCTGCCGCATGCTCAAACATAAATGCTTAGCCTATGTTTTTTACTTATTTCTGATTTTCGTGTTTTAACATTTTATCAAACACTTTTTCCCTCTATCTGGTTGTTCCAAATTCCCTATAAGACCTCCACAGGATGGCAGGACTTATAGCTCTTATACCACTGAAATGGGCACCCCTGGATGTCCCAAAAAAACTAAACCAAATTGCTGAAAGGAATTATGTCAAACAATTTGCATTCAACTTCTTATTTCTCCGTTTAATGTTTTAAACCCCTTATAACTCTGGAAATCAAACATTTATTGTTTGTTGTGTTTCGTGCATGGAATTGGTATCATACAACATAAACAAGAAAGAAACTACAATGATATGCAAAGTGGAGATGAACTGTTGCTAATAAAATGTTATTTTCAGAATTCATAAAACCAAATACATGGCAGATTTATCAACTCACTAATTACTTCAGCAGTATTGACATAATACTCCATCCCATGCTTATAAACTTGCTGCTAAAATACTTTGTCCTTCAATCAATCCACTGCCTTCATAATACCATTCCCTCCAAGTGGCATAAGCGTCGGACAAGTAGTGAAGAAGATATGAGAAAAATACCAAATCTGCCTGTAGCCGAAAATGCAACTAAACTGCCTAATAATGAAGCCAATAACAAAGAATTCCAAAGGCCAAACCCCAAGGGAATGACATCTAGAATGTTACAAGAGAGGATAGACATCCTCAAATGCCAAGAACGGAGCTACAACTCACACACCAATTTCTTCTCATATTCAACCTACCAAATGAAGCCGCAAATGCTTCCTTTTATTCTATTTCCAAGGGTAACCTCAACTCATATGGGAAATGTGGGATAAAATATGTGTAATATATAAAACATATATTAAAATACCCCTTATGTCTCCCTTGGGTACACATCACCATAAAATAAATATTAAAGTAACACTTTAATATTTTACAATTAAATTAGACGTTACTTTAATAAAACTTCAGGCATTAAAATGTATTAGCAATCAGACTCCGAATAATGCGAGTGATAGCTCATCGAAAAGCTCTCACCGAGGAGTATCGAATCCAATCACCAAAATTGACCTGCACTATGTCCTGTCGACTTACTAAAAATATTAAGTATGCCTAAAACTGAGTAAATCAACTTCGTTTTGGCCCAAACTGGAAATGACTAGGCCAAAACACTCCAGGATCCCATTAAACCCTTTGTTAGCCCTCGGGACCATGTAGAACAAGGCTAACGCACACACACTTGGTCAACTACTAAAATGGGGACATTACAATTGATTAATTGTGTATTGTCATTGATGTTACACAGATATCATATCATTATCAATCAGTATATGCCAAGCTCGCTTAGGTAGTGAAGACAATTTTCTATGTCTACCAAGTGTTCTTGTGATTGCCTAGTTTAAAAGGCAATGTCTACCAAGTTCACTCGGGCATCAAACAAAAGTATGCAGAAGATAAGTGTTAACCAAGCTTGCTTAGTTAATGAAATAAAGTTGGATGGAACTAGTGCTAAGCGAGCTCACTTGGTTGCCAAAGGATTTTTCACAAGTTTGAGTGTTAACCGAGCTTCTATTGGTTAACAAAGGAAATTGTTTCTGAGTTAGTTTTTACCAAGCTAGGTTTGCTAATGAAGGATTTTTTTTTTTTCATATTAAGCTTAATTGATTTATCTATTGATTCTAGCCAATTGAGGTGATGAATATTAATTATTCTAAGTTGTATTTGAGTTGACTTGACAAACTAGAAGATATAAGTATAAGGTCAACTTGTGATTTCAAAGTATGGATGTGCAAGTATGAAGATGCTATTGAATATTTAATGATGTGAAGAGGAAGAAAATTTGAAAGATTAGTAGAATATCATTGTGGATCAAAAAAGCTATATTTGATCAAGAAGGATCAAGTACAAGCTAGAATAGAGATCTATAATTAGCAATTCAATTGCATTCAAGTTAGGTAGTCTCATTGTTACTCTCTAACCATTGTAGCAGTGATCTAAATCTCTTAATAGAGTTGGCTTAACAATTATTTGCAAATCCTCTAACAAGGTGGTAGTTCTATTGAATTGTCTTAGTACCTCTAACAAGGCCAATCCTAATATGTTGATTAAATCCTATAACAAGGTCACACCTAACAATTTATTTTGTAAACTTTAATAGGGTTGGCTCCTAATAGGGCTCACTTCATAAGAGTGAAAATAGTAACTAGTTGCAATTGTTGGTTTTTCCCAAATTGGGTTTCCATGTTAAATCCTCGTGTCAAATGTGTTCATGCTATTTTATTTTATGTGTTTGCATCTAAGTTAAAGTATTGGTAATCATAGATAACATCTAAAGTTTATATGTTAAGCAAAACCTAGAGCTCATTTAGTTATTACCAAGTTACAACATTTTATGTGTGTTTATCAAGCTTCAACAGTATTTAGTTTTCAATTTTTATTTTTGTGCTGACATATAAGGGATCTAGGATTTATTTTAGTAGTAACTAATTCACCCCTCCCCTCTTAGTTACTCCTCTTATATTTCCAACAAAAATACCTATAATTTTTTTTTCTTGTGAAGACATTGGTCGTATTACTTCAAGGTGTCCAAAAAAAGAAGGAAAAAAAAAGAAAAGAAGCATGACAAGTACAAAGGCAAGAAAGATTTCAAAAGGTACAAAGACTACAAGGATAAAAGTAAGAAATCTTGTTACATGGCTAAAGACTCTGATATTAGTGATGAAGATGAAATGTTTTATATTGCTATTAAAGATGAATTAGATTATAAAAATGATAAGATGCCCCTCATTTCTCATATTAGCAAGAATGAAAATGGATCATAGATAGTATTTGTTTTCACCACATGATTGGTGATAAATCCAAATTTGAGAACTTGGAACACTATGATGGTGGGAGTGTCAAATTTGGAAATGATGAACCTTGTTATGTAAAAGGAAAAGGTTGCATTGCATTAATTGATGAACTCATATGTGACATTGCTTACTGGGTTGAAGGACTAAAATACAGTCTACTTAGTGTGGCATAGTTGAACAATAATGGATTCAAGGTAGAATTCATGAATGGAAAGGTCAATTTTTTGGATGGGAAAGGAAGTCTAGTTGGGACTAAAAATCAAACAAAAGGTAATGTATTCTATCTAGGTCTAATTGAAAGTTCATGTTTCCTTGCTCAAGTAGAGAAAAGTTGGCTATGTCATAAGAGGTTGTGTCATGTGAAGTTTGATAACTTGGTCAACATTAGCAAAAATAAAAGAGTGAGAGGCATTCCAAGCCTAAGGAAACCTAGTATGGCCATGTGCAAAAATTGTCAAATTGGAAAGATGGGAAAGACAAGCTTCAAAAGAAAGAATTGTCATTCTCAAGAAGTTCTAGAGCTAATTTGTATAGGCCTTTGTGGATCTATTGGCATAGAAACCTACTATGGAGATAAGTATTTCCTTTTAGTTGTTGATGATTATTCTAGGATGATGGTAGTGATGTACTTATTTGATAAATCTAAAGCCTTTCAAAAGTTCAAGTGGTATCTGGCTAGAATGGAGAAAGAAATGAGAAAGAAGCTAAAATGTCTAAGGTTAGATAGAGGAGGTGAATTCATCTCAAATGAATTCAATGAATTCTATAATGAAATAGAAATCAAAAGATGGCTATTTTTACTTGGTACACCTTAGCAAAATTGCATAGAAAAAAGATGAAATAGATCCATTATGGATTTTGTACGAACACTCATGATATAGAAAAATGTTGCAATCAAATATTGGAAGTAAGCAATCTGTACAATAGTTCATACCTTAAACTAAGCTCAGTTGAAGCAAGATATAGATGAAACACCTTATGAACTAAGGTATGGCTATAAATCTAATGTTTATTATTTCAAAGTATTTGGAAGAAAATGTTATATATTAAAAGAAATAAGAAAAGGAAATTTTGATGTGAAAAGTGATGAAGCCATATTCTTAGGATACTCTAACAAAAGACTAGAATATAAATGTCTAAATCTTACTACTCACAAGGTTATAGAAAGTGCACATATAAAAATTGATGAGTTTGCAAAAAACAGTAAAGCACAAAGCAGAAAAGAATCAAAAAATTATAGAAACTTTATCTACTTTGAACTTGATACTTTACCTAAATTTCAAGCAAATAAAATTTGAAATCAACAATCTTCACCACATGAGTCTCCTAAATCTCTAGTTCAACCCAAGTTGTAGTTAGTGTAACTTGAGTCATAGTATGAAAGACCTAAGTTTCAACCAATGCAAACTGAGTCACAATCTAAAGGACCTGAGTTATAGACAGTGAGACTCATGCATGATTCAGAAGATCATTTTGAGCATGGTGAACCAAGTGAAACAAATCCTTAATCTAAAAAGAAGGAACCCACACTTGTTGGATATGTCAAAAGGCATCATGCACCCTAGAAAATCATTTGAGATTAGTCAAAAGGCACAATGTCAAGGAACAAACTAAAAGGTAGATGTTTGCTTATTGAGTTTGAACCTAGAACTATTAAAGATGCATTGGATAATGAAAGTGGCATTAAGGCAATTAAAGAAGAGATTGAAAAAATTAAAAGAAACAATACTTGGACTCTTCCTAGACCCAAGGACAAAAATGTAATCGACACAAAATGGGTATATAGAAATAAGTTTAATGAAAATGGAGATGTATCAAGAAACAAGGCAAGGTTAGTGGGCAAAGGATATGCTCAAGAAGAAGGTATTGATTATGAAGAAACTTTTTCTCCTATTACAAGACTAGAAAGTGTTAGAAAACTACTTTCTTATGATGCACATAAAGGATTCAAAGTGTATTAGATGGATATGAAGTCATCTTTCTTGAATGGAATTCTAGAAGAAGAAGTCTATAGTGTATTGAGCAACCTGATAGTTTCATAGATACTAATAAAAGAAATATGGTTTATAGATTAAACAAAGCTTTATATGGTCTCAAACAAGCCCCTAGAGCCTGATATGAAAGATTGCATAGTTATCTAGTAACAATTGGTTTTCAAAGGACAAATGAAAATAATCATTTATACATAAAGGAAGGACCAAAAAGAAGATATTGCTGGCAAAAAAATTTGTAGATGATATAATATTTGGTAGACATGATGACCTTTACAAATCATTTTTTGAGGAAATGAGTAAAGAATTTGAAATGTCAATGTTTAAATATATTAAATTCTTTGTTGGCTTGCAAATTCAATAGAAGAAGGATGGCATCTGCATTACTCAATCGAAGTTCATCAATGAGATATTGAAGAAATTTGGAATGGAGGATTCTAGACTAGTTGGAACACCTATGTCTACTAGACATAAGCTTTTCAAAAATGATGATTCCAAAGAGGTAGATTAGACTACATATACATCAATGATTGGAAAACTTTAGTATGTAGTACAAACAAGACCTATTATTGCATTAGCAGTTGGTATGGTGGTAAGATTATCTGCTAGGCCAAAAGAAAATAATATGATGGAAATAAAAATAATTATGAGGCATCTAAAAGGTACTAAAGATTATAGTTTTTAGTATAAGAAAGGAGAAAACTTTGAATTGAAAGCCTTCACTAACGATGATTGGGTAGGAAGTATTGATGACAAAAAAAGCACTAATGGTGGAGCATTCTTTCTTGGAAAGAGGCTAGTGTCTTGGATAAGAAAGAAATAGAATTGCATCTCTTAGTCTATAGAAGAAGCAAAATATGTTGCAGCAACAACCAATTGTTCCAACATCATTTTGTTCAAACAACTATTCTCTAGTATGAAGAAAGAGATCAAGGATCCATTAGTTATCTTCTATGATAACACCATTACAATTAACATATCCAAGAATCTAGTGATGTATACGAACACAAAGAACATTGCAATAAAGTATCATTTTCTAAGAGAATTAGTGCAAGACAAAGAGGTGAGATTGAAATATGTAAATACAAAAGAAAAAATTGTAGGCATATTCACCAAGACATTAGCTAAGGATGTATTTTTATATCTAAGAGGTAAGTTTGGGGTCATTCCCCTATTTGAAGCTCACTAAATAAATATTAGTGATGCATCACCCAAGCATTTTGAAGATTAGTCAAGTTGATGCAGTATTGTCAAAGTAGATTGCATATGAATTAGTACACTAGATACATGGAAAATTCATTGAATGTTGTCTTTGGCATGAGATGTCAAAGAGGGAGAGTTTGTTTTCATATCAGAGAAATTTTGTATCAACAAATTCATATCAAAGAAAATCATTCCAAAGGGAGAGATTATAGTCAGAGAAATCATTCCAGAGGGAGAGATTGATGTCAGAGGGATTTCTCACTAATGTAGGGAGTTCCCATGGATGAGAATCAGAATAAAACATGGACTAGTGGAGGAGCATCAATGTGTAATATATGTCAATTAACTTTTTTGATGTAGGGCATTCCTCCTTTTTCTTAGATAGCCTTTGATAGGGGTATCAGCCCTAGTTTACCTCGTAAATACTCATGAGCATCCTTAGGTAATACTTGTGAAGATATCAAAAATTTTCTCTTTTGTGTTAACATATTCCATCTTCACCTCTTTATCTTGAACTAATTCTCTCAAGTAATGATACTTGATTGCAATGTGCTTAGTCTTTGTGTGCATCCTAGGATTCTTTGATATATTTATAGCACTTGTATTATCACAATAAAGTATCACTAGTTCAATGATCTCTTCCTTCATACCTTTAAGTAGTTGTTTGATTCATACAATATTTGTACAATTTATAGTAGAAGCAACATATTCAGCTTTAGCAGTAGATTGTGAAGTACAATTTTGTTTCTTGCAAGTCCATGTAACTAACCTCTTGCCTAAGAAAAATGCTCCTCCACGTGTGCTCTTTCTATCATCAATGTTTCTAGCCCAATCAACATCAGTGTAGGCTCTTAATTCAAATTTCTCAATTCCTCAATTCCTTTTAGATATATCATTATTCTCTTTATAGCCATCAAATGATTCTCCCTATGATTAGTAGAGAATCTTGCAACTATCCCTACAAATAATGCAATATCAAGTCTTCTATGTACTAGGTATTATAACTTGCCAATCATAGACCTCTATAATGTTTGATTCACCTTAGCTAAATCATCATTCTTTGATAATTTATGTCATAACACCATAGGTTTACTTATTGGCTTGGAATCCTCCAATCAAAAAGTTTATAGTATTTCATTGACATACTTTGAATGAGTGATGTATATACCATATTTCATCTGATGTACTTGCAAACCTACAAAAAACTTGATCTCTCCAAACATAGACATCTCAAATTCTTACTATATTTCATTTGCAAAATCCTTACATAAAGCATCTTGACCTTCAAATATGATATCATCAACAAAAAGTTCAGATAATAAAATACTTTTAGCTTTCTCTATCATCAAGTATAGATTGTTGTTATCATCAGTCCTCTCAAATCCAATCTTCACGAGATAATTATGACATCTCTCATACCATGCTCTTGGTGCTTTCTTCAAACCATATAAAACTTTGTGTAATCTACATACCATGTTTTCATTGTTAACATCAACAAATCCTTCTAGTTATTCTATGTAAAATTCTTCCTCTAATATACCATTCATAAATGTAGATTTAACATCCATTTGATAAACTTTGAAACCTTTGTATACAAAACAAGAAAGTGGAGTTCTTACTCCTTCTAATCTAGCAATAGGGGAAAATGTTTCTCCATAGGCAATTCCTTTGTCTTGTGCATATCCTTTGCAGAATAATCTTGCCTTGTTCCTTGTGACTTTATCATTTTCATCTAACTTGTTTTTATATACCCACCTTGTGCCAATCACAATTTTGTCTTCTGGTCTAGGAACTAGAGTCCATCTCTTTTTTTTTTCAATTTGTTCAATCTCTTCTTCCATGGCTTTACTCTAGTCCACATCTTCTAAGGCATCTTTTACTATTTTTGGTTCTTTCATGCTCAAAAAACATGTATCATTTCTCAAGTTGTTCCTTCTCATTGGTCTAGCATCTTTATCTCCAATTATTTTTGCAACAAGATGATGTCTCGACATATTTAGACGATCTTGATTCAGCTCTGATTTCTTCATTTGGTCCTTCAACTTTTGATTTACTATGTAGATCTCTATTAGGTAGTTCAAAATTTTTTTCATGTACACTAATCTCAGAATCAAAATATGCTTCAACATCATTCTATAACTCAACATCTGAATGTAGCTTGGTTCTTGAATGCAAGTCGGCATTCAAAGTATGTGACTCGGATGTCACTGAAACTTGATGTTGGTTTGTAACTTGATTTCTAGAATCTTCTTCAGTAGGCATACCTTTATAAAAGTATACAAATGATTTGTATTCTTTTGGTTCCTTCATAGGTTCAGCCTCATGTACTTCTATCTATTCATCAAATTTCATATGTGTACTTTTCACAACTTTGTTAGTGTTAGTATTTAAACACTTATAAGCTTTACTTCTTGTGGAATAACCTAGGAATATACCTTCTTCACTTTTTGCATCTAGTTTATCATTCCTAAAATCTTTGAGAATAAATAATTTTCTTCCAAATACCATAAAATATTTTACATTGGGTGAGTATCCATACTGTAGTACAAAAGGTGTTGAATAAGTACCTATCTTGACTTGTACACGATTCAAGGTATAGACAGTTGTACTTACAACTTTTCTCTAGTATTTCAAAGCACCATTTTTCTCCATCATGAGTGTCCTAGCATAGTCCATTATAGACCTATTCCTCCTTTCAATTATTCTAGTTTATGGAGGGGTTCTATGATCATATGTCTATCTTTTGATTCCTCTATCATTAGAGAACATCTCAAAATCATTTGATGTATGTTCTCCTCCTTCATTAGATCTCAAACATTTTAGAATTTTACCTATTTCCTTCTCAATTCTTGCTAAGTACCACTTAAATATTTTGAGTACTTAGGCAGTATATTCCTGATATTGTGCATGTTCTTGATTGGAATGCATTGCAGGTAGAGGACGGGCAGCTGGCTTTGGAGCTGGTTCATATTCTAGAGCAGCGAGGGTGGACCCTCAAGGGTCGAACCATCGAGCAAGTAAGGGTCCAATGGGACCCTACTGATGATTCTTCAGCTACATGGGAGGATGCAGCTAGATTGAGGGAGTTATATCCCTATTTGTTTGTAGGCTTCCAGGAGTAAGCCTAATCCAAGGGGGGGTGGATGTAGTGCCTACCCTCGTTCACATCTTTTCTAGACTTATTGTTGCTATTATTATCAGACTTTGATGGACTAGTTTTATGTTGATGGTTTAGTGGTATTGTTTTGACACTATCAGATATTATGATATGGATTCAGTTGATATATGATGAGATCATTTAGACTTTACATTTCATGTATGTATGATGATCATTATATTGTTTTTAGTTATTAATGATGATTAGTTAGATGGTTTATTATCTCATGTGTTTTATTATGGATACTTACCCCATACTTGCATGTGTATGGTGTGCGTGTTTTCTTATTGTATGGCGTTTCTGATGTGGTTAAGGAAGGGAGTCGTAGTCACCTGCTTAGTCGGGATCTACACAATGCACCACTTCCTGCCATTGTTTTATTTAGCTTAGCATTATATATTGTATGTACATGCATGGTTTTTCTGTAGGTTGCAAGTACCAGGTATCGACTTCCCTGAATTGCTAGGATGAGCATACCCTATTATACTATCTCAATGATAAGAGAAGGGAGATAAATTCTCAAGTCCAAATCCTAAACCCTAAAACCATTTGTCCTAGTGAGTTAGGACAAGTATCAGAGTTGAATACCCACCGAATGTGTCAGATGACATATTTCATGATTTTTAACCCTTTAGACTGATTTTGTATGATTTGTTCTATGATGGGTTTTCATATTTTATCTTGGAGGTCTATGGTGAATTTTCTATTAATTAAGTCTTAATAAATAGATTCAATTAATAAATTAGTTATTTGAGAAAATTAAATATCATGATCTTTGAAATTTTGATTATAATTAATTAAATGAAAATTAATTGAGGAAAAAGAATTAAATAAAAGAAAATTAGTAAATTAAAATTAATAATAATTATAAAATAATAATAAAGTAATAAATAAAATAATAATAATAAAAGTTATAAAAATTAAAATGAAAGTTATAAAATTTAAATAGAAATTATTTTAAAAGTAAATTGGAGTTATAAGCTTGCATGGGAATTAACGCACTTTTCTATTTCTCATGTGTCAACAACATGGGGGTTAGTGCATTAATTAAGCACATGGTGTCTACAACCCTATGACTCATCAAAAAGGTTGGAAAAGACCCATGCTTAGTTGGTGACACCTTCCAGCTATTTCTAGAAGAATTCAAGAGGTTTCCTGAGAGCTCTTTATATTCAGGCATTCCTAGAAGCTTAGACATAGTGTTTGGAGTGCAATTGGAGCATTGGAGGATTTGAGAGTTCTGAAGAAGGGAGCTTGCTCTGCGGGTTTTCTGAGGAAGAGCGATTTAGCATCAGAATCTGGGTAGATTCTTGTGATTTTATTTATGCTATTTCCGCATCTTTCATTTCCCTGTCTTCTTCATGTCTTCCATATGTCTTCTGAAGAATTTCCTATTTTTATTGCATGCATTCTCTATGGCTAGTTAATTTATTTGAGAATATTATAGATCTAAAAAAAATATGGGGCTAGGGTTGAATTGTAGCAAAATTCATTGAAAAAAAAATCACAGAGAAAATTTAGAGAGTAAATAATTGTAGGAAACTTATATATATATATATATATATATATATATATATATTCTTTGTGAAAATATATATATATAGTTCAGATATGTATTTTTCGTATATAAATTTATAATATATAAAACCTTGCATATATTTGTATATATATATATATATACACATATATATATTTATTTAATTAATTGGAAAGCGGAGCGAGTTATCGCAGTAATACTCATTAAAACGCATTTGCGATTTCAATTTCGTTTCGGAAAAATGTTATAAAAAAAATGTTACTTTGAAAACATTTAAATATATATATATATATGTGTGTGTGTGTGTGTGTGTGTGTGTGTGTGTGTGTGTGTGTGTGTGTGTGTGTGTGTGTGTAAATGTTGGGCGGGTATCATATACCCCACCCACTGTAGGCCTGCGAGATCACAGGGTACCTGCGACTGTAGTGTACTTGCGATCCGCAGTGTACTTGCAGTGCGGTACTTTAAATAGCTGCACGATTTTAAATCGCGTTGAGTCATATGTGGGTTTCAGATTATATAAGGTTTAATCCGCAATGTTATTTCATATGCGACTTGAGTTTCGATTTTGTTTTAAATGCTGAAATGTTATTAATTATTAAATGCTATTAAATATATATATATTTATGTATGTATATATATTTATATTTATATATATATATGTATATAAGTATATATGTATATATAATTAATGATAAAGTTCTCAATTAATGGGTCACTCTTTTTAATGATTTAAAATATTTCTATTAAGCTTGTCAATTATGAAGAGATATTAATAATTAATTTAATTAAACATAGATTTAATTAAGATTAATTATTAGAATAAATAATCCAAGTTTTGTTCATAGGAAATGTCTATCTTCAAACAGAGTTTATATAAATAAAATATTATTAGATCAATTAGAAAATTGAGTCTAATGGAGAAACTTTTTATCTATCAAACAAATACATGGGTTAGGTAAAACGTGAAATTTCTCCACTTCATATAGTTTGGGAAACGTAAACCGAGACTTTTGCATTTGAATTCAAAATTGAAAACTTAGCAAAACCAAAACATGTGTTTACATTGTGTATTCTTTATGCTATTATTTTGGGTTTTGGGTTGACTAGTGTTGACTAGTATAGGACATCTACCAGAGGCTTGGGGGTTATGTGATTGTGATGTCATGATGATGTTTTAATCTCGATCTTTATAAACCCAACCATGGTTATGTGATGGAATGCTCTATGTATTGGATGTGAATACTGATTTTTATAATTTTTATTTATTTGCTATCTATAAGACACTTGACTTAACCATTATTTTTGGTCATTGATCAGTTATCCTTGGTTATTTTCTAGTCGCCATGATGGGACTAAAATGTGGATTTATTCTTGATGATGTCATGTTGTGACATGTTTGACTCAACCATTTTTGGAGTCTTTGATTAGTATGATTGGGATATATTTTGGTTATTGAGAACCATTGGATACTTTTGATTATCAGTGATACTTCAGTTGCCAATAGAGAGCTGTTGTGGTCATGATTTTCTATGGATGCTTGCTCATGGAGATTTGATGCTTTTATGCATATTTGATGATTTTATGGATTATCTTTTGTAATTTTGAGATTTATGATTCCATGAGCATTAGGGTAGGATATCTACATGTAGTGACGAGAAGTGGCTTGCAATGGGGTCCGGGGCCCTAAGAGGCTGACAGGGTAACTCATTGTAAGTTGGATTAATAAGTGATAACATTCACACCTAATACTAACTGAATGAACCTAAAAAGATAAGTGTTTTGTTCTCGCCCATGCCTTAAGTGCTTGTCCAGGCTAGGATGGGAGTAGTGAGACACATGGTTGCGACCTTGCATTCCATAGTATGTCTTGTTAGTATGAGAGGATACTAGTGGCCACATGAGATCAGTATGGACCCATGGAGTTTAGCTAAATACTAGGGTAACTTGTACGTGATAAATGCGATGAAACTTTCCTACTTGCATAGTAGGTTCCTACATGTCATTGTGTACCTCTGGGATTAGATGTCAATTTGTGATTGGAACCTTTGAGTTAGTATACTTTTAGGATTCCTGGACTATAGAGATTTGTGCTATGTATTATGGGTAGCCTGTTTGGGACTTGAGATTATCTCCTTAGCACGGTGGGAGTGGACCACTTAGGTACCACACAGTCGGGTGGTAGTGTATTTTCCACTCTTATCATTTGAGACTCAATCAGACATCATGGCTAATGCGTCCTTTGTGATGGTGGATATGTATCCTTTCATTGATGATTAGCATATGTTAGATGATGTTATCTTATGCTGATATTTGCATGTTAGATTACTTTCTACATATGATGTTGTATATGTTAGGAGTGACATTCCTACTATGTTAATACCAATGATCTCTTCGATGATTTGGGATGTTACGCACTGAGGGATGGCTAGGGCCCATGATGGTCTAATGATGCTATTAACGGTTGGGAGGAACCGTGCACTTAGTTTATTTTGTTTGATCTTTATGATGGATGTATATCTCTTCTATGATGATGTATCATGTGATTATCTCTACTTTGATGTATCAAGGATTGGAATAGGATGATGTACCTTATTCTACTTATGTATATTCTTTGAGCTTGTCATACCCTATGACATGTACAGAGGATGATTGAGCATTTGGAAATGTAATGTTTAAACATTGGACTTATCATTATTATATTATGTGGATGTTGTACTAGATGGATTCTTGTATGTAATTCAACATTAAGGGATCTTTAAAGAATGGAATCTGTTATGTATGTTATGTTTACTTTCAAATGGACATTGCTATTGCTTCCTTTATTGTGAATAAGTTATGTATGGTATTTACTTTCATGTAAAAAAAAAAAAATGTTACCAAACTTAGTGAAACTCTAGGTTAATTCTTTGTATCCCTTGGCGGGGCGTTACATTTGGTATCAGAGCCTGAGTTTCTACATTGGGAGCTCTGAGTATTTTGGAACAACTAGAACTGTGAACTATTAAGTGTATCTCTTCAACTTGAAACTAGGTGAACTGAAACAGAACCTGAACTGTTACTTGAATATTTTTCATACTTCAACACTTAGTTTTCAAAATTGGAAATTTTACTTAAACCTAAACATAGAATTGAACTTAGTCTATTGCAAACATGTGTCTTTTGATTTTAATAGTACTTTTTACTATTGTTGGATGGTATCTGGGACTAGGTCTTCTATTAGAGGCCGTGGTAGAGGCTGTGGAAGAAGTCATGGTCATGGCAGAGCTATCAGTGCCCATGAGTCTACCCATGAGGGATTAGCTCATGTAGAAAGCAGGGAAGAGCACTCTAGTAGGCAATAGGAAGAGAGCCGTAGAGAGGACCAAGTTGAGTCTGATAAGGTTAGTCTGAGACAAATGATGTGGACTATTCTAGAACATTTACCTCCTGTTCAAGAACAGCCTAAAGTGCATCAGACAAAACAAGAGCATAGACCCAGGTCTAGGAGTCCTTGGAAGGATCGTCAGAGGTCCATTGTGTCCACTTAGATGAAAGATCTTTCAAGATCCAAGGTCAAGCCTTTCAATGGGCAAGGTTCTAGTTATGTGGCTGAGCAGTGGCTTATTTCCCTCGACAGGATTTTTGCTATGCAGGAGTTTGATAGCAATGTTAAGGCAAGATTTGCGATCACTAATTTGGAGAATTTTTGGGCCACTTGGTGGACGATTGAGAAGAAGAAGTTGTGAATCAATATGAGCAGTGTCACGTGGGAACTATTCTTAGAGAGTTTTCGTGAATGATTCCTACCAGAGGAATGGAAGCAGCAAAGGGCAGATGAGTTTCATAATCTCAAGCAGTACACTATGTCAGTGACCGAGTATGAGCGTAAGTTTTATGAGCTTGTGTCTTTTTCAGGGTTCAGTGAAAATTCAGCTCAGTTGACACAACACTTTATTAGGGGTTTGAATAACCGTATAATTGGGGGTGTCAAGGTATTTGAGCCAAAAACTATCAAGGATGTGATACATTGAGCAATCCTTGTTGAGCAAAGTGTCAACCTTAGTCAAGGTGGTTTTGTAGGAGCACTAGCAGGATCAGGATCTAAAGGCAACTTCAATTCAGGTGGTAACAAGAATTCCTTCTTTTCTAAGGGAAAACAGTATCAGCAGCAGTCTCAACAAATGTAGCAGCAGAAAGGATCAAATTCTCAGGCTCAAGGTGGTGGCAAAGGTTCTAACTTTAAGAACAATCGCAATGCTCAACGCAATAAGAATCAACCCAATCAGCCAGCTCAGAGTAGCCAGTCTTTTGTTAGCAAGAACAGTCACCAGCAATCTAATGTACCACCTATGGGAAGAGGATCTGGCAGGAATATAGAATGTTTTTCATGTGGACAGATTGGACATTATGTAGCTCAGTGTCCATAGCAGGCACCTTAGTTTTCAGGATCTAGGCCTACAGTTTCAGAGCCTACAGTTGGTGATGCAGGTAGAGCTCATAGAATTTTTGCAGTAGTTGATCAGCGTCAGAAAGATCATCAGGGAATAGTGGTTGAGACCACAGGTGCTATTCAAGGTATATCTCTTTCATTATTGTTTGATTCAGGAGCTACAGATTCATTTATTTCACCATCTATAGTTTCTAAGTGTAAGTTGGATGCGGTGAAGCAAGATCATGGTTGATAAGTGGAACTAGCCTTAGGCATAAAGGTCTCCACAGACTCTATAATTCATAAGTGTGGGCTTAGCTTAGGAAGCTTTAATACGACAGTGGATCTTTGAGTCATGCCCCTTGGTTCCTATGATGTGGTTTTAGGCATGGACTAGCTTGGATCTCATAGAGCTAGTATAGATTGTAGGAAGAAGATTATTTTGTGCCAAGATGACCAAGGGAATGATGGGAAGATAGTTGGGATACTGAGGCCTATATCTCTAGGATGATTTCTGCTATGCAAATGAAGAGGAGTTTCCATAAGGGATCTTAGATATTTGTTGTTATGGTAAATGATCTTGATGAGGAAGATCCTGTGAGGAAGACTTTAGATCACCCAGTTTTGCAGGAGTACGCAGATGTCTTTCCAAGTGAGATTCCAGGCATGCCTCCAAAGAGGGACATTGATTTTAGTATTGATCTAATTCCTGGACCACAGCCTATCTCTAAAGCTCCTTATCATATTACTACTCAAGAATTGGGTGAGCTACATCTTTAGCTAGAGGAACTTCTGGCCAAAGGGAGCATTCGACCTAGCATATCACCATGGGGAGCTCTAGTGCTCTTTGTGAAGAAGAAAGATGGTTTTTTGCGCCTTTGTATCGACTATAGATAGTTGAACAAGGTGACTATTAAGAACAGGTATCCTTTGCCTAGGATTGATGACTTATTTGATCAAATCAAGGGAGCTATAGTATTCTCCAAGATTGACCTTAAGTCAGGATACCAGTAGCTTTGTATTAAGGAAGCAGACATTCACAAGACTGCTTTTTGAACTCGCTATGGGCATTACAAGTTCACAGTGGTACCTTTTGGGTTGATTAACGCTCCATCAGTGTTCATGAGTTTTATGAATGGTTTTTTTTGATCATATCTTGACAGGTTTGTTCTCGTGTTTCTTGATGACATATTGTTATATTTTAAGACTCAGAAGGAGCATGAGGAACACCTGCGGTTGGTTTTACAGTGTTTGAGAGACAATCAGCTTTATGCTAATGTAGCTAAGTGTGAATTCTTCAAATCAGAGATTTAGTATTTAGGGCATGTCATCTTAGGTGATGGTATTTCAGTGGATCCTGCAAAGATTCAGGCGATAATAGAGTGGCCTATACCGACTAATGTGTCAGAGATTTGTAGTTTCATGGGCCTAGCTGGTTATTATCGTAGATTTGTCCAGAACTTCTCTAGGATAGCACATCCTATCACTTCTCTTCAAAGGAAAGGAAAGAAGTTTGTGTGGACAGAGAAATGTGAGGAAGCTTTTCAGAGGCTCAAGGAGCTTTTGACTAGTGCACCAATTTTAGTTGTACCTGATCCAGAAGGTGATTTCATGGTGTGTACAAATGCTTCTCTTGAAGGAATTGGGGCAGTGTTGATGCAGAATGGACGAGTGATTGCATATGAATCATGCAAGTTTAAGGATCATGAGTTAAATTATCCTACACATGATCTTGAGTTAGCAGTAGTAGTTCATGCTTTGACAATATGGAGACATTTCTTGTTGGGGCATAGGTTTGAGCTACATAGCGATCATCGTAGTCTTTAGTATATTTTTACTCAGCCTAATTTGAATGCTCGCCAGAGATGATGGATGGAATTTCTATGCAAGTATGATTTTGAGGTTAAGTACATTCAGGGTAAGGAGAATGTGGTGGCAGATGCTTTGAGTCGCAGGAGACATTTGTTTTCATCGATGACTCTTAGTGTGGATTTGAGGAGTCAGATTCTTCAAGTACTTCCTACAAATTCTTGGTATCAAGAAGTGTGCAAAGAGATTGATTCAGGAAGACCCTTGGAAGGTAATTTTGTAGGTTACGTTCAAGAATCAGATGGTCTTTTGAGACATTTGGGGAGGATTTATGTGCCATTACTGGATGAGCTTCGCACCTTGATTCTGGCAGAAGCCCATCGTACACCTTACTCAGCACATCCAGGTGTCAAGAAGATGCATGTTGATTTGAGACGTTTGTTCTTTTGGTTTGGGATGAAGTGAGATATTGCTGATTTTGTGGCTAGGTGTCTTGAGTGTTAGAGAGTCAAGGCAGAACATCAACACCCAGCTGGACTATTGCAGCCAAATCTCATTCCTTCTTGGAAGTGGGATATCATCTCCATAGATTTTATAGTAGGATTACCTATGACAGTTCGACATCATGATGCTATCATGGTTACCGTTGATCGGTTGACTAAGGTGGCACATTTTTCACTGATCAGGTCTTCCTACAAAGCAGCTTCTATAGAAAATGTCTTCATGTGTGACATTGTGAGATTACATGGTATTCCTAGAAAGATCATTTTTGACAAGGATCCTGTATTCACATCCACATTCTAGACATCGTTGCAGCATGATCTTGGAGCGCAATTAAACTTGAGTTTGACATATCATCTAAAGATAGATGGTCAGACAGAGAGGGTGAACCAAGTTTTGGAGGATATGTTACGAATGTATGTGATGGATAGGCAGACACATTGGGAGGACTATCTCTACCTAGTGGAGTTTGCTTACAACAATGGGTATCATAGTTCTATTGGCATGGCACCTTTTTAGGCATTATATGGACGTCCTTGTCATACACCATTGAGTTGGGACAACCTCAAGGATCGCATTCTATTGGGTCCTGAGATGCTTCATGATATGGAGCAATAGGTAGTGCGTATCCGTGAGCATTTGACTACGACACAGGATAGGCAGAAGAAGTATGTCGATGCTCATAAGACAGATAAGCAGTTTACTGTGGGTGATAAGGTTTTTTTGAGAGTGCGACCGTGAAAGAGTCTAATCTTATGGAAAGGGTTCTGAGCTAGCACCTTGTTTTGTGGCACCATTCGAGACTTTAGAGAGGATTGGCCCGGTTGCTTACCGTCTTGCTCTACCGCCCAGCCTAGCTCGCATTCATGATGTTTTCCATGTTTCAGTGCTTAGGCAGTATATTCCTGATATTGTGCATGTTCTTGATTGGAATGCATTGCAGGTAGAGGATGGGCAGCTGGCTTTGGAGCCGGTTCGTATTCTAGAGCAGTGAGGGTTGACCCTTAGGGGTCGAACCATCGAGCAGGTAAGGGTCCAATGGGACCCTACTGATGATTCTTCAGCCACATGGGAGGATGCAGCTAGATTGAGGGAGTTATATCCCTATTTGTTTGTAGGCTTCCAGGAGTAAGCCTAATCCAAGGGGGGGTGGATGTAGTGCCTACCCTCGTTCACATCTTTTCTAGACTTATTGTTGCTATTATTATCAGACTTTGATGGACTAGTTTTATGTTGATGGTTTAGTGGTATTGTTTTGACACTATCAGATATTATGATATGGATTCAGTTGACATATGATGAGATCATTTAGACTTTACGTTTCATGTATGTATGATGATCATTATATTGTTTTCAGTTATTAATGATGATTAGTTAGATGGTTTATTATCTCATTTGTTTTATTATGGATACTTACCCCATACTTGCATGTGTATGGTGTGCGTGTTTTCTTATTGTATGGCATTTCTGATGTGGTTAAGGAAGGGAGTCGTAGTCACCTACTTAGTCAGGATCTACACGATGCACCACTTTCTGCCATTGTCTGTTTAGCTTAGCATTATATATTTTATGTACATGCATAGTTTTTCTGCAGGTTGCAGGTACCGGGTATCAACTTCCCTAAATTGCCAGGATGAGCGTACCCTATTATACTATCTCAATGATAAGAGAAGGGAGATAAATTCTCAAGTCCAAATCCCAAACCCTAAAACCATTTGTCCTAGTGAGTTAGGACAAGTATCAGAGTTGAATACCCACCAAATGTGTCAAATGACATATTTTGTGATTTTTAACCCTTTAGACTGATTTTGTATGATTTGTTCTATGATGGGTTTTCATATTTTATCTTGGAGGTCTATGGTGAATTTTCTATTAATTAAGTCTTAATAAATAGATTCAATTAATAAATTAATTATTTGAGAAAATTAAATATCATGATCTTTGATATTTTGATTATAATAAATTATATAAGAATTAATTGAGGAAAAAGAATTAAATAAAAGAAAATTAGTAAATTAAAATTAATAATAATTATAAAATAATAATAAAGTAATAAATAAAATAATAATAATAAAAGTTATAAAAATTAAAATGAAAGTTATAAAATTTAAATAGAAATTATTTAAAAAGTAAATTGGAGTTATAAGCTTGCATGGGAATTAACGCACTTTTCTATTTCTCATGTGTCAACAACACGGGGGTTAGTGCATTAATTAAGCACATGGTGTCTACAACCCTATGACTCATCAAAAAGGTTCGAAAAGACCCATGCTTAGTTGGTGACACCTTCCAATTGTTTCTAGAAGCATTCTAGAGGTTTCCTGAGAGCTCTTTATATTCAAGCATTCCTAGAAGCTTAAACATAGTGTTTGGAGTGCAATTGGAGCATTGGAGGATTCGAGAGTTCTGAAGAAGGGAGCTTGCTCTGCGGGTTTTCTGAGGAAGAGCGATTTAGCATCAGAATCTGGGTAGATTCTTGTGATTTTATTTATGCTATTTTCGCATCTTTCATTTCCCTGTCTTCTTTGTGTCTTCCATATGTCTTCTGAGGAATTTCCTATTGTTATTGCATGCATTCTCTATGGGTTGTTAATTTATTTGAGAATATTATAGATCTGAAAAAAATATGGGGCTAGGGTTGAATTGTAGCCAAATTCATTGAAAAAAAATCACAGAGAAAATTTAGAGAGTAAATAATTGTAGGAAACTTATATATATATATTCTTTGTGAAAATATATATATATAGTTCAGATCTGTATTTTCGTATATAAATTTATACTATATAAAACCTTGCATATATTTGTATATATATATATATGTATATATATATATATATATATATATATATATATATATATATATATATATATATATATATATATATATATATATATATATATATACATATATATATATATATTTATTTAATTAATTGGAAAGCCGAGTGAGTTATCGCAGTAATACTCATTAAAACACATTTGCGATTTCAATTTCATTTCAGAAAAACATTATAAAAAAAATGTTACATTGAAAACGTTTTAAAATATATATATGTAAATGTTGGGCGGGTATCATATACCCCACCCACCGCAGGCCTGCGAGATCACAAGGTACCTGCGATCCGCAGTGTACCTTCAGTGTGGTACTTTAAATAGCCGTGCGATTTTAAATCGCACTAAGTCATATGTGAGTTTCAGATTATATAAGGTTTAATCCGCAACGTTATTTCATATGCGACTTGAGTTTCAATTTTGTTTTAAATGCTGAAATGTTATTAATTATTAAATGCTATTAAATATATATATATTTATGTATGTATATATATATATATATATATTTATGTATGTGTATATATATATATATATATATTTATATATTATATATATGTATATAAGTATATATGTATATATAATTAATGATAAAGTTCTCAATTAATGGGTCACTCTTTTTAATGATTTAAAATATTGCTATTAAGCTTGTCAATTATGAAGAGATATTAATAATTAATTTAATTAAACTTAGTTTTAATTAAGATTAATTATTAGAATAAATAATTGAAGTTTTGTTCATAGGAAATGTTTATCTTCAAACAGAGTTTATATAAATAAAATATTATTAGATCAATTAGAAAATTGAGTCTAATGGAGAAACTTTTTATCTATCAAACAAATACATGGGTTAGGTAAAACGTGAAATTTCTCCACTTGATATAGTTTGGGAAACGTAAATCAAGACTTTTGCATTTGAATTCAAAATTGAAAACTTAGCAAAACTAAAACATGTGTTTACATTGTGTATTCTTTATGCTATTGTTTTGGGTTTTGGGTTGACTAGTGTTGACCAATATAGGATGTCTACCAGAGGCTTGGGGGTTATGTGATTGTGATGTCATGATGATGTTTTAATCTCGATCTTTATAAACCCAACCATGGTTATATGATGGAATGCTCTATGTATTGGATGTGACTACTGATTGTTATAATTGAGATTTTTTTTATTTATAAGACACTTGACTTAACCATTATTTTTGGTCATCAATCAGTTATCCTTGGTTATTTTCTAGTCACCATGATGGGACTAAAATGTGAATTTATTCTTGATGATGTCATGTTGTGACATGTTTGACTCAACCATTTTTGGAGTCTTCGATTAGTATAATTGGGATATATTTTGGTTATTGAGAACCATTGGATACTTTTGATTATCAGTGATACTTCAGTTGCCAATAGAGAGCTGTTGTGGTCATGATTTTCTATGGATGCTTGCTCATGGAGATTTGATGCTTTTATGCATATTTGATGATTTTATGGATTATCTTTTGTAATTTTGAGATTTATGATTCCATGAGCATTAGGGTAGGATATCTGCATGTAGTGACAGGAAGTGGCTTGCAATGGGGCCGGGGCCCTAAGAGGCTACCAGGGTAACTCATTGTAAGTTGGATTAATAAGTGATAACATTCACACCTAATACTAACTGAATGAACCTAAAAAGATAAGTGTTTTGTTCTCGCCCATGCCTTGAGCGCCTGTACAGGCTAGGATGGGAGTAGTGAGATGGATGGTTGCGACCTTGCATTCCATAGTATGCCTTGTCAGTATGAGAGGATACTAGTGGCCGCATGAGATCAATATGGACCCGTGGAGTTTAGCTAAATACCAGGGTAACTTGTACGTGATAAATGCGATGACACTTTCCCACTTTCATAGTAGGTTCCTACATGTCATTGTGTGCCTCTAGGATTAGATGTCAGTTTGTGATTGGAACCTTTGAGTTAGTATACTTTTAGGATTCCTGGACCATAGAGATTTGTGCTATGTGTTATGGGTAGCCTGTTTGGGACTTGAGATTATCTCCTTAGCACGGTGGGAGTGGAGCACTTAGGTAGCACGCGGTCGGGTGGTAGTGTATTTTCCACTCTTATCATTTAAGACTCTTTGAGACATCGTGGTTGATGCGTCCTTCATGATGGTGGATATGTATCCTTTCATTGATGATTAGCATATGTTAGATGATGTTATCTTATGCTTATATTTGCATGTTAGATTACTTTCTACATATGATGTTGTATATGTTAGGAGTGACATTCCTACTATGTTAATACCGATGATCTCTTCGATGATTTGGGATGTTATGCATGGAGGGATGGCTAGGGCCCACGATGGTCTAATGATGCTATTAACGGTTGGGAGGAACCGTGCACTTAGTTTATTTTGTTTGATCTTTACTATGGATGTATATGTCTTCTATGATGATGTATCATGTGATTATCTCTACTTTGATGTATCATGGATTGGAATAGGATGATGTACCTTATTCTATTTATGTATATTCTTTGAGCTTGTCATACCCTGTGACATGTACAGAGGATGATTGAGCATTTGGAAATTTAATATTTAAACATTGGACTTATCATTATTATATCATGTGGATGTTGTACTAGATGGATTCTTGTATGTAATTCAACATTAAGGGATCTTTAAAGAATGTAATCTATTTTGTATGTTATGTTTACTTTCAAATGGACATTTCTATTGCTTCCGTTATTGTGAATAAATTATGTATGGTATTTACTTTCATGTAAAAAAAAAAAAAGTTACCAAACTTAGTAAAACTCTAGGTTAATTCTTTGGATCACATGGCGGGGTGTTACATTAAGAGAGGGGTGAATTGGTTATCCAAGGTCCAAATGTACAAATAAAAATTTCCACATCTTAGTGAACATATAAAACATTCATCGTCATGCATGCATCCATAAGATTATCCATTCACTTAAAACTTGTAGATTACTTTCAAATCAATTTGTAGAAATGTAAACATGAAACATAATAGATTCAATAACACATTTGACAAAATAATTTATGTGAAAACCCAATTTGGGAAAAACCACCAGTAACATGCTACTCTTTCTCACTCTTCTAATGTGATGCACTATGAAAGGCCACCCTTGTTAAAGGTTACAATGCACACTATTAAATATGAACCAGTTAAAGGATTTCAATCTCCCTACTAGGACTATGCCTTGTTAGCAGAATTTAGACCATTCCCTTGGAATGTTACTTGGTTAAAGGATTTACAAATGACTATTAGGCCAACCTTAATCCAAAAGATTTTCCCTAGACTAACACAATTATTAGAGAGTAACAATAAGGCTTGATCTAATAATAACTTAAAACTTCATTTTCATATTATAAATCTCTTTTTTAGTCCTCCATTCTACTTGGCTTTCACACACTTTAGCTCTGATAGCTTGTTCATCCTTCAAGCATCCATACTATTAAGCCTTCTTGCTTAACTTGTCAATGCAAACTCTTCACTTAGGTCACTAAATGAAGCAATACCCTAGACTCCATGTCTTCCTTAGGTTCTCACACATGACAACCCTTGCTTCTGACCAACCATCCCTATAAATAGAGAATTAATATATTTTGTCATTAATTCTCCATCATCCAAATTAGGGTTAGGATAGATTAGATAGGATTCAATGAATCTACCCCTCATTCCATTTCATTTCTAGAAACTTATCCTTCAATCCTCTTTGAATTCACCTAAAAATAGTTTACCATGAATTATGTGCCACCAACTCATCAATCATATCTTCCACATGGTTCACACAATCCAAGAAAACAAACTTGTCAGCTCAGATCCATTGAATTCATGATCTTTCTAATAATGTTGACACTTGACATTAAGTTGCTTTTGATGCTCAAGACAAACTGAGATGCTCGACATCTATGAAATCACTTGGAATGAACTAATATTTATTGGTTCTTGGCATCAACTATGTTACTTGGCATACACTAAAATAGACTTTTACTTAGCTCCAACTAATTTTTTTCTTGGCTTGCACTAACTTTGCTTAGCACCTATTGTCCATTTGGTCAAGCTTAGCAGACAAACTTTGTTTAACTTGTTCTTCTGAACTTGCTTAGTATAACCAACCTTTGTAACCTTAAATAGATTATCAATGCACTATGATGTTACTATCTTAGCTAATTCTTGTACTCCTTTTCATATCATAACTCAACCTTTCCTCTAGGTTCTATTGTTACATCATTTGATCAAATCTTCTTCATCAATCAAATAAGTGATAGTACTTAAATCATATAAGTAGTTGTCTTACCAACAAATAGTAGGTTTGACATGAGTGACAAAAAAATGATTGAAACACATTTATCATACTTGTATTAATATTTTTTCAACACAATTTTAATCTTCTAAGATCAATTCTCATATTTCACTTTATCAAGTTGTCAAACAGTGAGGTGGGTATCTCTAAAATTACCACCCTAATCTCACACATTTTGTCACCTTTCTAATCATATAAATATTTTAATTTTTTGACAACATTAGCATTGTGAAGTTAATTTTTCTATATCAGTACCTTGATAGTCCTTTCAAACATGTGCATCTACTAATTTTTTAATAACTTTTGATCTACTTAACCAAATGGAAAATAAATTGCATATTATTGTTCTACACTTGAGTATATATACTTCATTTTTTAAGGTTTTGATTTTAGATTATTTTGATGCAAGTTATGCCCAACATACTAAGAGGTGCCAAAATTTGAGTATGTGATCCCTTCAAAAATTTATCAAAAAAAACTACTTGTTTGAAAATTATAAAAACATACACAACTTCTAGATCTCACTCTTAACTATCATAATACCAAAGGGATTTGAAAAATACTAAATATACCTATATGTTTTGTGGAGCACTTGGAAACAACTGTGTTATATTTTCAAAAAAAAAAAAGGAATAATTTTTCATGTGGGCATGGTTTGACCCTCTTGATCTTATCCATTTTTTAATACCTTAGTATTTAAAAGACTAGATTCGGAGTACTAAAATTTTCATCTCTAACACATTTTCTCATTTTTAGTGCATTATTCTTAAATGAATCTTCCAAGATCAATTTTATCTAATTTTAGGAAAAAGCTATCGACTTATACCCCTTTTCACACACCATCTTAGTGCACTACCCCTAAGTATACTACTAGTTTACAGTGAACATGCATATAGTTCTTTTTTAGCTTTATAGGAAGCATATTAACTTATGCAAGATTAAAGAAATTTATTACAAACATTATAGAATATATGGTCAAGGTCGCTAAAGATTATGTTATGATTTGTAATATCCCTTGAAATTGTGATTTTAGTTTTCTGATTTCTTAACCTAAGAATTTCATCAAACATTTTGCACATAAGGGATATATTGTAGATCTAAATTCTAACTTCTTTCTAAAGGCCAAATTTTAGTAAATGTGCTCAGAAAGAACTCCAATACATCTAACAATGAAGATGCAGATATTTTTATTTATTTTTTTAAAATATATAACACTAATTACAAAAGAGAAAAAATGTATCTACAATAATAAGACATTAGGGAAACAAGTTTTGGTGTAAGAACTCTAAAATAAATTAGATTAAAAATTATTTCTAAATTCTTAAACATGCCCTAAGATATTCAAATCTATCCTCCATTCAATTCAAAATTAAATGGATGGGAACATGGAAATTGCTCAAGAAATCTAGATTTTACTATAGCGAGTCACTATAGCAACAGTGGTATTGTAGCAATATCCTACTTATTCCTTCAATTGTACTCCACAATCTATCTTGAGGCTACAAACTTTTTATAATGACAAGATTGATTTTTCTTCTCCAATTGTTGCAACCCCTTGAAGGATCTTTCACCAATATGCTTGAATAGAAAACTTGTATGATGTCCACCCAAAACCAAATTCACTGGGTATTTGACCAGCTCAAATGGTAGGACACAAAAGAACTCCATTCTCTAGTGTAAAATGTTGAAACACTTGCTCTAAGCTCATAGAAATCAAAGAAGAAAATAATGGATGCCTAGCAATGAAGCTCTCACCTCTATTTATTATTTTCCTTCACCCTTCTAGAAGGAAATTAAAAATTATTTAATTGCACTCTCTAGAAGCTTTCCCATTTCCAATACAATAATTAGCTGTGCTTCGAGAAAATTAAATTAATTAAATATAAAGTCACCTTTAGATTTATTTATTTACTAACTTTAATTTAATTTATTTCTCCACTTAGCCTTCAGAGAATGAAAGGATAAGAACTCCATTGAGGGCCTATAAAAAACCCACCCTCCTTGAAATTACTTGTGATTTTATTTTTTTGATTTCTTAACCTAAGAATTTCATCAAACACTTTGCACACAAGAGATATATTGCAAATCTAAATTCTAACTTATAAATCTAAATGCCAAAATTTAATAGCTATGCTTGCAAAGAACTCCAAAACATCTAACAATTAAGATGCAAACATTTTTTCTTTTTCTTTTAAACATATAACATTGGTTACAAATGAGAAAATATACATCTACAACAATAAGAAATTAGGACAACAGATCCTAGTGTAAAAACTTTGATATAAATCATATTACAAATGATTTCTAAATTCTTAAGTATGTCCTAAGATATTTAAATTTATCCTCCATGCAATGCAAAATGAAATGGATGGAAACCTAGAAACCACTCAAGAAATCTATATTTTACTATAGCGAATCACTATAGCAATGATGACACTATAGAAATACCTAACTTATTCCTTCAATCATACTCCACAATCTATTCCTAGGCCTCAAACTTGGCACAATGAAAATTCTAATTTGTCTTCTCCAATAGCTACAACCCCTTGAAGGATCTTTCACCAATATGCTTGAATAAAACAACTATATGATGTCCTCCTAAAACCAAATTCACTAGGTATTTCACCAGCTCAAATGGTGGAACACAAAAGAACTTTGTTCTCTAGTGGAAAATATTGAAACCCTTGCTCAAAGCTCAAAGAAATCAAAGAAGCAAATAATGGATGCCTAGCAATGAAGCTCTTGCCTCTATTTATTCTTTTCCCTGACCCTTCTAGAAGGAAATAAAATATTATTTAATTACACTCTCTAGAAGATTCCCCCTTTCCAATATAATAATTAGTTATGCTTCTAGAAAATGTACTCTCTAGAAGCTTCCCACTTTCCAATACAATAATTATTTGTGCTTCTAGAAAATTAAATTAATTTAATATAAAGTTACTTTTAGATTTAATTATTTATTAACTTTAATTTAATTTATTTCTCCACTTAGCCTTCAGAAAATGAAAAGCTAAGAACTCCATTAAAGGCCTAAAAGAAGGGGGACATTATAGTCTGCCTTCCTTGAAATTGCTTGTCCTCAAGCAACTTCAACTCTAGGTGCTACAAAGTCTCCTCATTTTCCCATGTCGCATCCTCTACTAGAAAATCCTTCCATTTCACCAAATACTCCCTTATAGTAAATTGCCTCAAGTTCCTTTCCTTGAAATCAGTGATAGCCTCTGGTACCCGTACCAATTTCACCTCATCATCCAAGGGTGGAAGCTTTGTAGAATGAACAATATGGTGCCCTAATGCCTTTTTGAGATGTTAAACATTAAAAAAAAAAAATGGACTCTACTTTTTGTTAGTAAACCAATTCATAAGTCATCTCTCCAACTCTGTTCATCACCTTGAAAGCCCCATAATAATGTGGCTTAAGTTTTGTGAGACCACTCTTTTTGATAGTGGATTAGCAGTAAGGCTACAACATCAAATATACCATATCACCTACCTCAAAAGCTCACTCAGTCTTCTTCTAATCAACATCCTACTTCTGATGATTATGTACCTTAATTTTATTCTCCTTAAGAGCCTTTACAATGTCCTAATTGTCTTGCAATAAGTCTCCAGCACTAGACACTCTTATATCTAATAGCAACAAATCCATGAAATTGGGTGCCCCATATCCATATAATGCCATGAATAGTGAAATTTGGATAGACATGTGATAAGTGGAATTATAACAATACTCACATAAATATATCCACTTAGTCCAAGCCTTTTGTTGCATTGATATGTAATTATTAAGATATCCCTCCACCCATTTGTTCACTATCTCTATCTAACTATCTATTTGGGGGTGGTAGTTAGTACTCAGAGTGAGCTCTTCCCATACAATATGAACAACTCCTGGTAGAAGTGACTGATAAACATGATGTCCCTATCACTAATGATGCTCTAAGGTAAGCCATGCAACCCAAATACCTCTCTAAAGAATAAATCTACCATCTGCATAGTAGTGTATGTAGTAGCAATTGAGAAGTGAGAAAACTTTGTAAGTTGGTCAACAAAATGTATATAAAATCTCTACCCTAGGCTCTTGGTAGTCCTATAATGAAGTTCATAGACAAACACTCCCCCTTCCTATCAAGAATTAGAAGTGACTAAAGTAAACTAGCTAGGTAAGAGTGCTCCTATTTGTTCTACTAGAAAGTAGGACACTCTCTAACATACTACAACACCTCAGCTTTGAACCCTTTCCAAGAAAAATTCTCATGAATCTCCCAATAGGTATTATAAAACCCTAGATGTCCTACCATAGGTGAGTCATGGAAAATTCTCAACACCATCCTTCTCACCTCTAACCCTGGCACTAGAAAAAATACTCCTATTTTAAATGATTAGCTCATTAACAAGGGTGAAATCACTATTCTAGATTGATCAATCTATGAATCACGATGCCCATGTATCCTTTGCATGCTCTGCAAGGATTAAATGTCTCCAATCATCTAATATATCTATCATCAAGCTCATGTGGGGTCTTCGTGATAATGTATCTACTACTACATTTAGAATGTCCCCTTGAAAAAGGTAATATCAAAGGCATATGCCTATAATTTACTTACCCATTTCTATTGCCTATCATTAAAATCTCACTATAGCAAAAAATTATTTAGGCTATTGTGGTCAGTTTTTATGTTGAATTTTCTACCCAATAAATATTGCTTGAATTTGGCCAAATCATGCATTATGACCGATATTTCCTTATCATAAATGTTGAAGCTCCTCTCAAACCCCCTAAACTTTTTCTACTTTCATAAGAAATTGGGTACTTGTCTTGCATAAGAACTATTCTAACACATTCACCAGATGCATCAGAATGCAAATCAAAAGGTTTGTTGAAATTTGGTAATGCTAGCACTGGAAAAGAAGTCATCAAATCCTTGAATTTATCAAAACACTCATGTGCCTCAAGAGTCCATAAGAAATCCCCCTTTCTCATCAAGTTTGTCAAGGGTGCTACGTGCATGGAATATCTACTAATAAACCTCATGTAGAACCCACACAACCCCAAGAGTCTTGTCAATTGTATCTAGTTCACTAGAGTAGGTCAGTTAATAATAGCACAAATATTTTCAAGATCCATGTGCAATCCTTGAGCACTGATAATGCAACCCAAATATAATAATTCATAATCCCAAACCGCATTTGGACTCCTTTTTATGTTGGAACTCCCTGCTCAAAATGCTCAACATAGTGTTTAAGTGTTTCACATGCTCATCCCATGTCCTACTATACACCAAGATGTCATCAAAGAAAACTAACACAAATTTCCTCAATTGATGTTGAAAGGCCCTATTCATCATGCACTAAAAAGTAGTTGGAGCATTAGTTAGCCCAAATGGCATAACTACAAACTCAAAATGGCCATAATGACACTTGAATACTATCTTCTATATATCCTTCTCTCTGACCCAAGTATGATGATAGCTTGATCTAAACTCAATTTTGGAGAAGAAACATGTTCCATGTAGCTCATCTAATAACTCATCAATCTATGAGATGGGGTACCTATTTTTTATAGTGTTCTTATTCAAGATCCTATATTCTATGGACATCTTAAGAGTTTCATCCTTCTTCTTCACTAGAGCCATAGAAGATGTAAAAGGTGACTTATTTGGTCTAATGAGCCCCATAGCAAGTAATTTCTTGATAATTTTCTCGATCTCATCCTTCAATTTCTTTGGATTCCTATAGAGTGTGATCATGATAGGTTTAGCACCCTCCTATAACTCAATAATGTGCTTAATACCTCTATCTAGAGGTCTACCCAGTGGTATTTCACTAAAAATTTTGCAGTGCTTGATTCTCAATTCCTATATATCTAGTTAGTATTCTAATATTTTTTGCCCTTGTGATGGCATTAAAGTGCAATGAGCTACCCACTCAACCTGGTCATGTCTCAACAAGCTCTCAATGCATCTACAAGACATCATCCTAAACCCACTATCATGAATGGCTTTAAGCATATAGGTCTTCCCATCTGATTGAAACTTCATCTCCATATCTCTCAAATTGAGAGTGAACTCCCCTATATCATGTAATCAACTCTCTATCACTCATGTTAACAACATAAAAAATTTCTTTGAAATCAAATTTGTTGATCTTTAGGGGCATACCTATAATCTTTCTATCACATTTGAGGATGTAACCATTAGCTATCCTCACTCTTAGACCCTCAAATTACTCTGTCTATATCCCACATCTTTCAATCAACCTGGAATCAATAAAATTGTGAGTAGCACCTATATCAAGAAAAGTGATAACTCATTGACCAACCAATACCCCTCTCACCTTGGATGAGCCCTCTTGTTTTAAAATAGTGAGATGGGCCTCCTTAAGTCTACACTCAGTCTTCTCATCACCTGGAGCCATTTTGTTCAACTTTTCATCATTTGTGTCTTCCTTTTCTTCAATTGATTCCTCATTTTCAGATTGTTGATTTGAATTTTCAGAATCAGAATCCTCATAATAAGCCCACATAACCCTATTTTATTCACCCTTTGATCTCAAAAAAAAATCATGCTTCATTTCATTGCATCCTTTACAATAAAAAAAGATTCCTTTTTGTTCCTTAATTCATTCAATGTCTCTCTATCTAAAGGAGCAAATGATTTATCTTTATTTTTAGTCTTTGTTTCATTCCTCTCAAGTTTCTTGAAGAATGGTTTGTTGTCTTTTCTAGATGATGCACCCTTGGGCTAAAATTTATTTTCAAGAGCTACATGCTCCATGTTCCTATCTTTCCTCATAGCCTCTTGCAAAGTGAAAGATTCAAAATCCTTTACCCAACCTCTTAGTGGCTCAGATAAGCCTTCGATAAATAAAACTATCAACCTCCTCTCTGATATATCTGGCACCATAACTAAAAACTATTGAAACTCATTGATGAAATGCTCCAAACTCCCTATTTACTTAAGCTTTTCCATGTCTCTAAAGTAAATCTCTAGGTCTTTCTTATCAAACCCCTCGAACAATTTGTCCACAAAGTCTTCGTAAGAAGTCACCTAATTGTGTTGAAGAGTGATCAACCCATGGTATCACCAATCATGTGCTACTCCGTCCAAATGTAAAGTCACATATTTTATTGACTTAATCTCTATCATAGGCTTTAATTCTAGAAAAGTATCAAGCTTTTAGATCCAAGACTGCTCACTCAATCTACCACTACAATCAAAAGTGGACAAAGTAATCTTGCCTATAACACGCTTTAGCTCATTATTCTGTCCCCTAGGTTTGATGTCCTATTTGACTACATGGTAGTGTTCTCTTCTCTTCTTTGGTTCAAAAACCTCTCAAAAGTCATTCTCTCCTACACCTATGGTGCCAATAATTCTCATTCACTATTAGTAACCATAAGGATATCTGCAAATATCCCATCCTTAGCTTCCTCTCCTAGCTCCTATACTAGTTCCTCTATAACAAAGGTAGGATGTATGGGCCTATCTATTGTTATGGAAAGAGTTATATGAGCTCTAGGTGATTCCACTACACTCCTACTATCCCCCTTGTCTTGATTATGTCTATCATGTGGGTTCATGCAATGAACCATGGTGGTATCCATTCACTAGTACATTTTGGCAAATTATGACTATGTGACTAAAACTTTTAGTCACACTACTAAAATTAATCACATTTCACTATTTTTATAGAATTTACTAGTATAGGTGACTAATTTGGTCAACTGGTAAAATCACAAGATCAACCAAATAGAAATGATTAAATAAACTACCAAATAGATTACTAAATAAGTGACAGGATAATTAGTCCCTAATAGTTAGTCACCTAAACATAAGTGACTAAATAAGGTATCAAATAAACAACTAAATAAGTGATTGGATAATTAGTCACTAAGAATTAGTCATTTATACATTATCATTGCACTTTCTCTAGGGTTTATTAATTAATGGACTAGGTTAATTTTATTTTCCATAACTCATTCATGGCCCTTGGACCTTCTCTTTCTCATACTAATCGTGGTATCACTTTACATCTCCCTTGATACAAGATGCTTTAATGAACGACTTAAGAAATTTTATTCACTATTTTGTGCTCTTTAATCAATATTACAAACCTATTTAATTTTCCTCTAATATGTATATAAATATATAGGTGGATTAATAATGAATAAATGAGCATTATTAATCTCATAAGTGTCCTTGGATCATTTCTATTCTTATAATGTTGGCAAACCAAATATTTGTGTGTTGAACCTAACTTGTAGCCAACCTATTTTAATTATTTTTATATTTAAAAAAAATAAAATATATATATTATAATTACTAATTTATTACAAGTTATAATTAATCAATTAATTAAAATTTATAATAAAATGAATCTTAATAATTTTATTAATTAATAATAATAATAATTAATAATAATAACTACATAATGGATCAAAAAATATATAATTACTAAACAAATTATGTTGACTGATAAAAATTTCTAAAAGCTAGTGGAAAAAATAATATTTTTGCTTCCCTTGCAAGGGTAAAATTTAAGGAAAATAATTTCTTTGTATTTGGTAGTATTTCATTTCCTTGGTTGCAAATGGGAGAGTGAGAAGTTTTCAAAAGGGAATCAAAAAGGCACATAAACATAAACAAAATGGTTCAGAGAAGGCGAAAGAGGAAAAGGAAAGAGCAATGCCACATGCATGGAGAATGGAAAGGAAAGAGGAAGGGCACATGTAGGGAAGAGGGAAAATGGGTCGAAACCCTTGCAAGCATCCAAATCATATTAGGTTCCTTGTCTTCCTTATCATCCTTGAAATTTAAAATTGGTCTAGATATCGAATCATGATCTATTATTTCATACGAAGACCAATCATGTGGCTAGATGATAATTTTCCTTTCTTTCTGAGGTTCAAGCTAGATCATGTTTATATCTTCTCTTACTTGATCCTACATGCTCTAATCATTTTAAGAGACACCTTGGACAACATCCTCCTCTTAATCTCATACCCATCTATAGAATTTGCCCTAAAATCTTCAAGATGCATCTTGTGTTGGTATTTTTTTCCAAATACCACTCTAATTCTATTTTAAGGATTATAATCCATTATAATCCTAGAGGATCCTACATGCTCTAATCATTTTAAGAGACAACTTGGACAACATCCTCCTCTTAATCTTATACCCATCTGTAGAATTTGCCCTAAAATCTTCAAGATGCATCTTGTGTTGGTATTTTTTGCCAAATACCACTCTAATTCTATTTTAAGGATTATAATCAATTCTTCTGTATGAAATGTCAAACGATAGAACTTCAGTTTGTCAGCTGACCTTTGTGCTACTTGCAGACATGGACACATTTTATCAAAATTTCCCATGGTAATCGCAAATTCAAGTCCTTATTTCTTCTTCTTTTTATGAATTCTGTCATATGCAGTCAACTGCTAATGACTTCTAGGGACATGATATTGTCAATCGGATACCTTACAAGTCTATATGGCTCAAAAGAGAATCTTGGAGCATAATGTAGAATAAACTTGGGAATTGGATGAACCATGATTCGTATTTTCCAAAAATTTCATTATTTAAGATGATAACAGTAGCCTTGCAAAGCTTTGACAATGTGCATAGCAAAAGAATCATTGGGTAATGAAGTTGACTTGAGTGAAGAGGTGCAAATGGGGACAACACTAATGAACTTTTAACTGATTTGGACCACTTCCTATTGGTCCCTTACATCTCAATCCTTCGTATCTATTCATTCGAGTGAACATCTATAAGATATGAGCTCATATAAAATACCCTTGATTGCTCCTAATTTCTGAACTACGTATCCAAGTTGTTGCTGATCTTTCCTGACTCATCCATAGATTTGACTCCATCTATCACTTCCTAATGCAGAGCATCCTACACAACTAACAAAAACCCTCAAGGATTTTTTTGATCCAAAGTCAATTCAAACTCCATTAGCTTATGAATGAAGCATATAACAAGATTAAATCCCAAGAGCCACAATTTTCTCATCAAATAAACTCATTACAATGGAAACATTCTATAGGGAACAAAGAACTTTCACAACCACATCTTTCCATAGCATAGATAACCTTTACAAAATTCATACATTAGGAAAGAAATATCCTCAAATTCATCATAGTTATCATCATTTGCATCATCAAATTAGTTACTCACCATAGCCAATCTCAAGGTGCACATTCATGCTTCAAAATCAGCTTCAAGGCCTATCAGCCCTCGGTGTCACAACCACTATTCCATGCCTAATCCTTATTTGGAAATGTACAACAACAGTTCATCAATAGTAAGACTTCTACATTACCTTTCAAAAGAGTACTTTACTGAGCCACTTCATCATATCACACAAAATGTCTTTATCTATTGTCCACAGTCAAAGCATTAACTATCCACATTGAAATATTAAGTCTCAACAATCTTAATCATGATCAAAATCCATTAAAAAGCATCAAGGCTAGTCAATTTTCCATCGTCTTTTCCATTCATACACAACGTAACAATAAATCACATATTTAATGACAAATAAACTTTACAAGTTGATTGTCACTGCCTTAAACATAAAACATAGGGATTTAGGTCATCAACATTGTGAAGATCATGTCCTTTAGTTGCAAGGCTATTGGAACAAAGAGGATCCATTCTAAATTTCATTAGGTATTAGATTACCTTAGAAATAAAGAAAATTCTTATGTGTCTATTACTGTCATTGCATGATAGTCTCAATTGTATGTGCACAAAATTAGTACCAATCTTCCATGGATGCATTAGCATACATGCTACAAGAGATTATTAGTGTTGTCTCAACCTTATTTGATCCTTTTTATGCCTTCCAAAGAACCTTTAAACATCAACAATTGGAGATTAATTGAGTTGACTGTTAAATGTTAAAACCATGAAAACTTACCATGTAAGCCCGCTAGAGCATCAAATATGTCAACAACCATGTGGTGTTTTGAAATCAAATATTCTACATTAAAAGAAGACTCTATATAGTGTTAGATCATACAATTGGAGGATTTTTCCATAGTGCATATAGGAGTTATCAACTCATGATTGGTCAAACACCAGTAAATGAGGGTTTTAGAACTATTTTTAAAAAACTCATTTATTCTTCCTCTACAATTCATGGTCAATGCTCAAATTAAATCCATAACAGAGTTAAATAATTGTGCTACAAATCCAAATATGTTTTAGAACCCATTCAATCCATTTACCAATAGAAAAGTGTCTTGGAAATAGTAAAAATTGTGTTGTTATAGAGGATAGTCAAGAATATTGATCAAAGTATCAATATTACTCATTTATTATTTAATAAAAGTACATTTCAATGATCCTTTGTTGTCCATATATGTACATATTCAAAGTTTGCATTAAAAAAACTTAATACAAGGTCTATCTTTCATATTCATAGAAATTAAAACTACTTAAATCACACCACAATTTAACATCCTGACTCACATTGGATGCAACTGTGTAGTCTGGGAATTCGCTCTTTCTTTGTAGCATTAAAGCTTGTGACCTTTCACCTCTAAAGAGGATGTTACTTAGTCCCTTAAATCCTTAAAAGCCTCTATGGGATTGATCCCTTCATCCATAGTGTCATGGGGATGGCACTTAGGTGATGTCTACTTTGCTTGAAACCTATATATTGGCTGATCATTTTGACCCAAAATGTTAGCTGCTACAGATCACTCACCTGGGGATGCATGTATCATTTGGTAAGGTTCTCACTTGTTCTTTTATAGTTATGGCTAGTTTTTAATGATAAGTTTCTCTATTGTCTTGATCTATTTGTGTGTTTTTGACCAAGTGCACAGTGCACTTTTCTTGCTACCACATTCAGTTCATCAAGTGAGCAGTGGTTAAGTAAAGGGCATTTTAGATGTTTTTGGCCAATGTATTTGCTTATTTGCTTAATGATCCATTCTATTGTATGAAGGATGGTATTTATTATTAGAGAAGGATCACCCTTGGCTAGATCAAGGGATATGTTGGAGCTTTTACCACCTCATAAGGCCTAGATGGCTAATTAGGCTTTTGAGTAATAGGGAGGTAATTGTTCATTGCATGTGCGAACCATTTTCTCTCTTATTTTTAGTGCTTTATGCAAGGGACCAAAGAACTAAAGGGAATTTATGGAGTTGGGAGGAGGTCTTTGGCAATTGTTGAGTGTGATGGAAGTAGGGTTTTTTGTGTTTGTGTTGAGATATCTAATAGGAGTCCAAGATAGAAAGATTTTCTCGGATAGGTGAGTAAAGGTCCTTAGGAGTTTTATCTATAGTAGGAGAAAGTGTATCTAATGCATATATTGACTTGAAGCTTGAAGATAATGCTTGATACTCCTACCTAGAATTGGTTCTTTAACTGGCAGCTTCCCTTGCCATTCTAAAGGAAGCATCTAAAGGGGATTACATGAGTCTTAGACCAAAAACTGCAATTGGATAAACAACTTTGTCTCTATGTTGGTAGGAGTTGTGTGTATCAATGCAACACTAAGAGTTGGGTGTATCAATGCAACACTAGTCAATGTAGGCTAATGTTGATGGTTGTATGAGCTTCTTCTCCTTTTCTCATAAATTGTTAAAAAGGTCAAGTAGTTAAATTTAAAAGTCTAAATAACAGATTCTAATTGTAGTTTAGCCCTTTGTAAAAAAATTTCAAACTAGGTACTAGTTTCATAAAGTTGAAACTGATATTCAACAATAACACTTTTTTAAACCTGAACTTAATCTGAGAGGAAAACCCCAATTGTAGTTTATCCCTTTGTCAAAAAATTTCAAACTAGATACTAGTTTCATAAAGTTGAAACTGAAGTTCAAAAATAACACTTTTTTTAAACCTGAACTTGGACTGAGAGGAAAGCTCCACAAGTCCTCGTTAAGTCTCATGACATTGAATATTTCTCATATTTTAAAGCTTTCTCTTGAAATGCATATATCACCCATAATTTTCAAACTCATCAGGTTCTTACCATGAAAAATACTATCTTATTGCAATAACATATTCCACAAACTGAATATTGAGGAACATACAAGTTTTTTATTCATAAATACTCACTGAATATTCAAGAAACATACACCAAATTTTTGATTTCTAAGCCATTACTAACAATTTTGGGCCTAAAACACTCTGATGCTAGAGGACTTATGATTTCTTCATGGAGAGATCCATGAAAAAACATAACTTTTCTATTGAGAAAATGACAACCAAATTTCTGAAGAAAGGGAATAGTGAACTTGAGACTATTTGCAGTAGTCAACATCTTCAAATTCAATACCTTCTTCAATCCAATATGCATGCAAAGTCAGAGCAGTTTGAGTTTTCTTCAATTCAATTTTGTGTAAGATTCTATAACCTTTCTTTAAACATTCATCTTAAGATGTGAATTCTGCAATGTTTTGTAATAATAGTATAAAGAGTTGAGACGAGGAAATGATAGATTACAACATCGATGAAAAAATAAAGGCTGAAAATTCTGAACAGTGGAAGGACATGGAAGATCAATAGAATGCCAATCAATATAAGACATTTATTGTAGAGAAAATTCAAAGATAAGATAGTTTATATTTCAAAAAGTAATATAATATGGACCTAAATTATGTAGGAATAATATATGGCAGCGAGTTGAGAATAATCACATATATACATAATTTCAATTGTTGTAATTAGGTGACATAAATATGCATCTAGAATATCTGATGATAATCTTTTACATCAAATATAAATAGAGACTTTCCTTGTGGTTCTTTGTTGAAAAACAAGAACAAATCACCACTTTCAAACTTAATTTATTGCTATCCATTATTTGAAAAGGCCTGTAGTAAAAAAACACAACTTAACAAATCTGCAAAACCCTTCAAAATACTCGCATTCCCTACTCTTTGCATCATAAAAAGCTTGCTAATAAGACTAGTTGTAGACATTTTCTACCGTTGTTTGCAGACCTATAACAAAATCTTACTCCTTGTTGAAATGTGTTTCAACCCACTATGAAGTTTTTTATGTTGTGACAACATTTAATGCTTGAGCATGCCATTAATCTTACTGATCATATGAACATTTATGCCTTTTCCCATTTTGTCACTTAGATGGGCCTCCTTCCTTTTTCCTTGTCTTCAATTGTGGGGTTTCCAATCAGTTAATTTGGAATGCCTTAAATCTGTTAAAGTTATATTTTCATTTGCTCATGGTTTTTCAATGGGTTCTTTATTTCTGTTTAACCAAACTTTGTATTTATTTATTTTTTAATAGTTTTATTGCCAAATATGATAGTGTATCAAAGTTTAAATGCATAGATATTTGTGGCCACAGATTGTTCATCAGTGTCAAAGTTTAAATACATAGATATTTGTGGCCAACAGATTGTCCATAGTAGTTCATTGTCCATAGTAGTTTTTCTGATACAACCTTCCAATAACAATGATACAAATTATCTTGCATCAAGCTGTCAAATGGTATTCTATTTTGTGTGCTAGAGTAGCTATAGAGTAGTGATTAGAACAATGATTCTTTCAAAGTCATTATCAAAAAAGTAATAAACAATCAAGTTACAGACAAAGCTGTTGCAAAATTGGAAGAAAATTAAAGTTTTTCCAAAAATTTGGGATGCCCTACTTTAATAAGTTTGACCATAATTTTTGTTATCCAGTGTTGGGATTACTTTATTCAAGTCATCCCGAACAATTGGATTCATGAATGCCCAAAATAATAGGAGGTATTTGGGCGTGCATTAATAAAAATAGTGTCATTATAAAATGTTTTTCGTTCTAGAATGAGTTCCATTGAAGATAAAGATAATGGTTGTGGAAAAATTGATGAGAAGTTAGAGATTTAAAGGAAGGGCAGTTATATATAGAAATATGGACATGTGTGAAGAGATTCTTGAAGAAAGGCAGTACCAGAATGCCCAGACTGCTTGCTGGATTGCTAGCAACTGGAAAAGCAATGCAGTAGTGGAATGGTTTTAGAACTACAATTAACATACTTGAAACATGCTATTTAAATAAAAAATTGGACCAAAGATGGGTAGATAACCAAATAAAGAAGAAATTGAAATTAAAATAGTGGACCAAAGATTGACCCACTCTGTGACAAAAAAGATGCAGTTAGGTTCAAGCCTTACCGAGTACCATTTCATGGGTAGAATAAGAAGCATCCAAACTTTTACCTTTATGCAAATCCATTCAAATTTCTTCATCTTTCACTCAATTTTAAACTTTCAAATTACGGATGTCATAGGCTACCACATACAGTTCACAACATACTAAATAGAAATACAAAGTATGTAAACACAAATTACTAGTCAAATATGAGCTTTGAAGCAAAAATCTCCCTTCACAAGTTTTGCACAAATCTAGAACAAAGGCCAATTGGCAACAGCATTTAAACATTTGAGACCATGTGAAGCTAGTGGTGTTGAAGAGTGAAGACAATAGAAATGCAATGGCTATAGATAATGGTAGTTGTCTCAACAAAACCCATTGGAGTAAAGGGTGGATGTGGATAATTTACAGGGCAGCGGTTCAAGTCCTCCATTTGCATCAGCTATGAGTTTTGATGTTTCCTTTTTTACTAACTTCTTTTTGTAGTTTTGGCTCTTCCAACTTATTAGTCCAATCAAAAGTATCTATCACAGTAAAAATTCATTTGCAAACATAAGACTTAAAAAAAAATTCCCCTACAAAAGATAGTGACCAATTCAGACTGTCTTTCCTAATTCTAAATGAATCATATCAATAAAAGTAGTATTACTCTACGTTTTTAAAATATGAAACAATTTGTATTCGATGGTCAAATGACACCAATAGGAGATGCCATCATATCATCCAGAGCTATATAATAAATGAGCTAGTGAAGTGTTAGTTACATTGCAAAAATAACTCAGTGCAAAGTATAAGATAATTAGAATGAGGAGAAATAGTGAGAGAGAAGAGTGTTACAATAGAAAGCCTATTACTAATCAAATGCCTAGATTAACAGCCTTTCGTATTTTTTCCACTTCCCATGGTAGAATTAGGGCTTTCTGACTATTGGTATCCATATAAGTATAATGAATGGATTTTATCAGAATTTGGAAATGCCATGGTAGGTATGCTTGCAAAACATTTAGACTAAGCCTAACTATTAGATAAATTGTTATAGGCAATACTGACATCATATTTTATTGAGTGATTAAACTTGAAAGGGAGTGCATTTGGCAGGTGTAATGTCGTATTTCACATTCCATTGTCAATAGTCTTTTCTGTGCACCATGGAACAGCGGTGCAGAATTCACCTGAGAGAAGTGTGAAAGGGGATGGGCAAGAATACTGGAAGGGAAACAGTCAAAACAATGACTAGATCATAAACACATTTGCACTAAAAGGGAAAACACAGAGGAACAAATAGATTTCCATCTGCTGTAGAAACTAGAAAGAAATGAGTGCATCAAAGATAAAACGTTCAAAGGCCATACCTGCTAATCGGAAACCATGTTGTGTGCATTGCAAAAGAAAAGTTTCTTGTGGTAATATGGAAATGTGATCATGGTAGTAATGCCAATGTGAAAAGCATGAAAAAGCCACATATACTGGGCTGTATAGAGAACACGTAGCTCACTCTTTCCACTGCTTGCCACGTCTGGGAAAACTGTTCTTAGGTAGAATTTTGCATTTAGGAAAAACAAAATACTACCAAGAAATTGGATCCAAACCAATGAGAATGTGTAAAATTGAATACACTAGCACTTGTACCTGCCGTTCCAATATTACGTCAATTGTTATGCTGGAGATTGTGTTTAGAAATGGATAGTTTCAGCAATTAGTAAGATTCAAAAAGCATATGGAATCAATAACAAATGTGGACAATATGTTTCAAGATTTATGAGAACAAATGTTATTGAGGAGTGTTATCAAACTATAACCAAATACCTATTAGTGAAATCCAAAGTATCAAGTGCATATGAAGCATTGTAAATTTTACAGACATAATCATGACATATATTACTTGAACTGCACATGGAAGAAAGGCTGAAAAGTATGTAAATGACATGGTTGTATTAATTGAATATTTGAACAAAATGAAATGGTTGTGTTAAGTAAATAAATGGTGTGTCATGCTACATTTAATCTGAACAAAATTACTACTACCTATTCTCATTGGAAGTTCCTCCATCCTTCAATGTTACAAGCATTGATTCAAGAGATTATTATGAAGCCTCATGAAGAGCTGCTTTGAATGGATATAACTTTGGAATGCCTATTTTATTTCACCTATCATAAGCATGTAAAACTCCCACATTAGTCTTTAATGCGATGACCAGCTAGTTTTCTTTCTGTGTGTTGTTTCTAGGCATCAATCATAAAGATATTCTTTTTTGGATGCTCTCACGAATCAAACAACTAGAAGGAAATAATCTTCAATCTTAAGGATAACAGATTCTACATATATTATGTTCATACTTCTGAATAACAGTGTATGTGAATTAAAGATGAAACACAATCTTACCCAAAAACATATATATAACAACAAATATCTACTATGTAAACCTTAAATCACCAATTTCATAATCTTGGGTTCCTTACGCCTTATGGGAGCCGTTATGAGTCCACCAATGTGAGGAACTCGAGACTTCTTACTTCTAAAGTTTGTCCACTAGTGAAAGATCTCTTGCCATTTGGAATCACTGTGCTTAGTAGGCAGAGCATGGATTGCCATTGATTTCGGCTTGTTGAGTTCCTAACAAACATTAATCTCTTTCCTCTCAATCTTTCCAGCATAACCCTTGCATTGAATCTGAAACCAGAAAAACACCAATTGATCATATTAAGGATATCAAATGGAACTATGGATTATGTTATGATTCAATATTCAAATCTCATCTTCGGATGGGACTGCTATGGAGAAACCCTAGATAAATATTGTTGTCTTGATAGCATCTAGATTTAAATGTGTGAACAAATTTTATCATGCATAAGCTATGGAGGCATACTATCATGGAGAGTGCATTTAAATAATGTCATTATGAAATGTCCCAAAAGAGTGCCCTACATATGTTGACAAAATATGATATATCTATTTCCCAATGAACCTGAAAGATGAAGAGAGAAAGATGAATGTACAAAAAACCATTCCATATGGCTACCATCTCCATTTTCAATAGTCAGAATCTAGCCTCCCATTTTTTATACAGTTAAACTTCAAATCAATGCAAGGGCACTGGACAACCTCATAAAGAGGTAAAGGCAGAAGTAGCAGTAAATGTAAAAAAATTCACGGAGAAAGGTTTGATTGAGAGATTTATGGGTTTTGGCCCACCATAAGAAAGTTGTACAGTTGGATCTCTGAGAAGTGGAGACCCATTTTGGATTGAAATGATCAGATTTATCTAGGTGTGCGACATTTGTTTGTCATGACATTTGAAAATGAGTTGGATAGGAAAAATATCTTCTATGACTACCTTTCAAACTGGGAGAATATATATAAGCTACTACTGAAGCTGTGAAATATCCGGCTTTCAATCCTGTCACTGAATCTTTCAACGAGATTCCCCAATGGGTAAGACTTCCAAGTTTTCTGCTTCAGTTCTTGTTTGAGTCCTGTCTGGAAGCTATTGGGAACGCTTTGGGTAAATTATTAGTGTGGATGAGGGATCCTAGAATTTTTTCCCTCTACTTATGCACATATTCTTGTTGAAGTGGATATTACAAAAGCCCTCTCAACAGAGTTATCATTAAAATTGGCTAATAGTGAGTGGATTCAGCCAGTGGATTACAAAGGCATTTCTTTCAGATGCAGAAGATGCTTTCAAACAAAGCAGGTGTCTGTGAGCTGCCCAAAGAAGGGAGTGCTTAAACAAGCGACCTGGTGGAAGGATAAATCAAACTCTACTCAGTAGAGAAAGAGGAGGACAAAGTATTAGAGGTGGCTTCAAAAGATGTTGAATTGCCATCCAAACAAGTTTTAGCTTCATATTCCTCAGGAAAATCGGAGGAGGCCATAGGCTTGGAAGAAGAGAAGTGTCTATAGGAAATGAGAAGTGAGGCTGCAAAGGTCACAATTGAGGGTAAGTCTTGTGGTAGGTCCACTGAAACACAGTCGGACACATTGAAGAAGGCAAACAAGTTTGAGTCTACTGTTCTGGTGGAGGATGTGAGAAAGGATTCAGATGCTGATGTTTGTGGAAATGAGTGTGTTATTGATAGTGGTGGCCTTGGAAGTGCAGGAATTATTCCAGATGGGAGTTCTTGGAACCATGAAAGGGAGACAGGGCACTTCACGGAGGAACTCCTGATGTGGCAGGAGGCCAAAAAAAATTTAGATGGTAGTTGAAGGAAAAAGAGATAAGAAGGTTAGGGAGGATTCAATTTGATTTTATGCTCACACTCAAAAGGTGGAGAGGTAGTAGTGCCAGGCTAAAACCCGATTTTCTTTTAATTAAAAAATAGCCTTACTACTGATTGAAAAAAAATTACTTTTACTTATTACACATGTAAAATGGCTATCAAAATGAAGTTCAGTCACAACATGACACTTCTTGCTGCCATTGTACAATGCTTCAAATTTATCAAGTGGTCCATGCAACAATGATACACTTAAATTTGATACCAAGGACCATTATTTCATAGCCAAGTAATTAATGTTGCACGATAGTAATGTTAATAAAATTCTTCCATGTTCAACTGAAGACAGAAACAGAGTTATGCATTGGGAAGTTAACAGTAGAAAATTATGAAACATGGGGACGCTACCTTCCCCTAATTTTATTCCATTCCAAGGAAGATTAAGGGGACGTCTCGAGGATTCAGAGATGAGGCAGAGATCCCCTGCCAGCCGCCACTGCTGCTATGACAGTACCAGGATGTCGGGGACATTGCCTAGATGGTGAGACATCCCAAGCATCCCCAGACCATCCCAAGGACACCTGAGAGAAACTCAAACCTTAAGTGATAAACTGGTGAGAATTTTGTGAAAATGGCATTCATTATGAAGGTTTGTGAGCTTTAGGAGGCCTAAATTGTGCTTGTTAGTGAGTTTCGCCCCTCAACCCAGCCATGTATTGCAATAGAGAACGCCAAGGGCACTGGCCCCAAACATTGCTGGGGGCTCTACCCCAGACCCCTACAATTGACCCCATAGGAGGCTATGCCCCTTTTATTAGTTAAATACTATGAACTTCACTTACAATCCCAAAGTTTCATTTGCAATTCTTATTCTTGTTCTTCATTTGAACTTTGTTCCCAAAGTTCTAAAATTCTCCCAATGATTGTTAATGTTCAAATTTCAATGCCATCATTTTTGTGCTTTACTTTTTATTGTTTAGTAGCCCCACTTTACATAATGAGGCAAAGTTTTATTTGCAATTCATGTACTTATGTCTTACACATCTTTTGATAACTAATTTTTCAAGTACCATAAGGATTTCCCCCACCCACCTTCCCCCCATCCTTAAAACCCATCCCCTCATCCCCCGTTGGGAATCTCAATGAGACACTAAAATTAGTCATCACATGATTACAATATCTAATAGAAATGTGCAGCATAAGTTTCTTGAAAATTGAACTTGATATTGAAACTGGTGATTTCAAAAGCATTACAAATGCAAATGATACTTTAGCTTAGTCAAAAATTTAGCACGATTCACAATGTGGATATTGTAGATCTCAACATACTATTCAGTTTTGACAAAAGCAATTGATTTTTTAAAACATGCAATTAAAACAGAAGCATCAATTTTAACTAACATTTACAAGACAAGTCAATTTCTTAGTTACATTAGATGGTTAAATTTACCTCTGAACATTTGACTCTTTTGTCTCAAAAAGCATCTGAAAGTGCATTCCAATTGAAACTCGGGTGTGATAAACTGCTTTTTCATACTTGGACAATGGTATAACAAACTCAGATGGACTTGCTCTGCAGGACAACAATCTTAAAATATGGTATTAATCATCAAACAGCAAACAAAGCAATTTTATGGATGAATATAATGTGCATAGCCACCTTGGATTGTAAAATATAGTGAACCGACAATTTGTAGAAGCAGCAGCTAGTACACCTATATGCATGTTGTCACTGGGCAACACTAAAGATGGCATAACTGTATGGGTTCTATTTGCTCTCCTAATTCCCAGTAATAACTGCCCTTTCTCATTTCTGTAATCATAAATAAAACACATCAAATAAGTGCCAACACTTCTCAAGCCATACTACAACCTTGGGTTTCCCTAAAATAATTTGGTGTGTGTGAGAATGAATCTTAAACTTCCTTGGAGAAAACAAACTCCAACCTAATAAAAAGCGCAGAGTCCCCAGCAACAAGTCTTTTAGCACTGACAAATACACTCCATCCTGTTGTCAACAGATGCCTCTTAGGTTGACCTGCATATCAATAAAAAAATTACTAAATTTATGGAAGTTTGATGTTGACTCATATCTAAGGGAGTTCAATTTATGACTAGCTATCCTGATAACAAACACCCCATTTTTTTAACTTATAAAGCACTCAACTGTAATGATAGGCTATTGTTACTTGGAAAGACAGATTCTTAGTTGGGCAATATCAAAGAATACAAAAATTATAAGTTTGAGTGCTTAGATAACATTAGAAATGCACCTAACTAGTAACACGAATTCCTAGGTTTCCAATATTCCAAAACAACAGCATTAGTAAGCCAACCATAGCACTAAATTAAAGTTGCCCCCAATATATGCATGGAAGTATGACAAAAGTTAGGCTGATGATGGTATGTCCAGAAGCCCTCAAAAGTGTTTTATTATCTTTGGGAAGAGAAGAAAAAAAACTAATTTTGATAGTGCAGTGAGAATAAAATTGGAAAGGTTGCTTGTATGAGAACTTTAAATGAACTCTTGGATATTCGTGCACTAATAGCTGCCCATAGACTCCTCTCTCTTTGATCATCTATGAGTAGCATGCTAAGATAACACCATTGCATCTCTTAGGTTGTTTGTAGAAGGTTGTTGAAATCCTGTAGCAACCTCTAGCCGACTTACAACAACCTATTGCATACCTATAACTCCCAATGACATGCCTGAAACAACTTTGCAGATGCCTTTAGCAGCCTCCTAGACACCTGTAGCAGCTTACTGCACCCATGCTTGACAAGAAGCTTCTAGATTCAAGTTTCAGCCAAAGCAAGTTTTTCAAGGATCAATATGGAGTGAGTGTAGCTATTAGCATAGAGGCATTTCACTCTATTATTTAAGAAGGAATACACTCATCTTAGCATCTTCTTCCACCTCAAACACTACAAAAGTTTTATAGGATTTTCCAAAATCTTATTTATAAATGTGTATTCTCATTCTATTGATTCAAAAGATTGGCTAACTACACCACACATAGAAATTATTCATTCCATAAAGTGCCCTGATCTTCTTAAACCATTTTTTGAGGAACATTGACAGAATAGTTTTTATAGAGTAACTCTATATTATCACCTTTGTCACAACTCATGTCAATGAACTAACCTAATAACCAAATTTTGTAAATTAGCTTTTGAAATTTGAGTCAAGTGCATTAAGGTAGGTTCTAAAGATGTGTGATGCACACTGCTAGTCTTTCTAATTTTCCTTGATCTGTTATTGAAAATTTAACATTTTATTATTAATAAGAAAATAATTTCGAAGATATTTTTATGATAATGCAGATCTATGCTGTATCGATTACCATTTGTATTGTGGTATGCACCACTCTATAACTAAGCTCTTGGCTCTGATTATTTGAAATGAGGGCAACTTATTGTTAACCTTCTTTGGACTACATAAATATCCATTTGCAGTATTTACCACAAAAAGGTTACAGTTTAGCTTGCATTTCTGTCATCCTGCACTGAATGCTAAAGATAGTATCATAGTTCTAACTTTTATTTAATAGTTACATGAACAATGTAGACTCACAATATCTTGCATGTTTGATGAAAATAGCTTGGCTTCATGCTCATTGCCTTTATTTGGAAGTTTGATTTTTCTCCTTTCATGGTTTTAATCATTGCCATTCTAAACAATGGTAACTCCAAAATCCATTTATCAATACTTTTGAAAGCTGTAAGATATCGTTTGTAATTCATGTGGTTATTCATTTTCATTTTGATTGTCTTTATTTAGGTACAATTATGACCATATCAAAGGATCGTGTTAAGCCATCTCCATTGCCCGATAGTTGGAAGTTGAAGGAAATATTCTCAACAGGTGTTGTTTTGGGCACTTACCTTGCAGCAATGATAGTTGTATTTTTCTGGGATACATACAAGACAAAATTTTTTCAGGTAATGATCTTCTAATGTTATTTATGAACAAAGTACATTATCACTAGTTAAATGCAACTGGGTGATGTTCAAGTTCAGCCATAATTAAGTAATTTTTTCAAGTTTCACCAACATCAAATCTTAGTAGCAATTGTGTTATAAGATTGCAGTTTCATCATTTGTCTTTCCTAATGTTTTTTATGGGTTAAAGATTTGTTTCTTCATGGGTTTTTTTGTTTCTTTTCATTGTTTATGTTTTATCCTGATGTACAAGGTTTTAAAGTCTTCTCAAAATTCAATTTCAATATGTAACTCCGTCGAAAGCATTTTTTTATAAAAGAACTGTATAGACTCTCTAAATGGAATTTTTGGATCTCCCTCACAACTCTTTTGATTTCAAACATTGATCTTACAAACAGATTTGCATCACAAAATAAATTTGGTGTTCGGACGATAAGTGATAGTAGGGTTGAATTAATAGCTGCATTATATTTGCAAGTGAGTATTGTGAGTCAAGCACTCATCTTTGTCACCTGATCTCGCAGTTGGTCATACATAGAGAGGCCTAGCCTTTTACTTCTCTCTACATTCGTAATAGCTCAACTAGTATGTAACTTTGTCACACATTTTTCATAGTGGTACATAAAAACTGCTAATTCAAAATTATTGAGGCTTTTCTAGTTGTAAATATTGTAATAGTGTGCCAAAATTTTACTACAACCCATCATCCCAATCTTCTAACTTGTTACTTTGAGAACTTTTAAAAACTTGATTACAAAATAGTATTTCACCCTTAAAAAGTTTGAAAGCTAACTCTCAAAGAATCAAATTCTACAATGATAACATCCAAATGTATTTTCCCTTTTGCCCTGTGAAGTTGTTCCTTGCTGCATAGGCTCTTCCTAGATTATTGTATGGAAAAACAAAACCATTGAAGAAACAAAAGACATATTAGTAGAGTTCAATTTGCCCACAAAGCCTCCTAATTGGCTACTTTTGGCATTACTCCAATAGGAATAATATTTTAGAGTCATTTCAAAGTTGTATAACAATTATTTATTTTTTATAAATTTTCTACGATGATTACAATGTCGTCCAGTTTGTAAGGATGCTAGAGTTGGCTAATGTTTATATTTGTTACTATGAATTATTATTGCATAGGACTTTTTATTGAAAAAATAATTAATAATTTAATAATTTAATGATAAGTATAGACCTTGGCCTTGATAAATTTCTTTTATTAATATTAAATTTTTCATTTTACATTTGTACACCCCATTTAGGTGCAAGCACTAGGGGTGAAATGTAATTTTTTTGCAAATTGTAAGTGATCAGATCTCTGGTAATACCTTTAATATGCTTGTTGTTATGATCTTCCTTTATCTCTGATCATGAAATGAGATGACAATATTGATTGTCCTTTTGAAATATATATTTATCACAGCAAGTAACAATTTGTGGCAGAGTTGTTTATAGGAGCAGACTTGGTGTTCAATTGTCTTTTCTTTAACTACAACTACAGCCATCTCATATACCATAACCAAAGGGCATGTCCCTTAAAGAGACATGACCCTATCTAGGTCAGCCCACAATACCTTCTCAAAATTAGCACCTAGAAGGAGATGTTTAATGTTTAACAAACATAACTAATTAGTTAATGTTAATGCTTAACAAATGGTCATTACCAAGGATCGTTGATCATGGTTAACCAAGGTTAATGTATTAATAGCCTTTGAAATGGTATTCTATGAGAGAAGAGGAATGTGCGGTCTGCACAGTCAAACCAGTGTGAGTATCGAAGTTAGAGTTTTAACAAAAAAGAAAAGGAAAAGAAAATCCATAGAATAACTTGGGACATATACAGTCCAGAAATAATATGTACATATTATTTGACTGCCCTAGACCAGCAGTGATATAAAAGACCTTTATTGCTTTCATTTACATTTTTAAATTACTAAATACAACCTTGCTATTTACAATTTACTACCTTTTGGAGGATACATTAAATAGAACCAATTTTTATTTTACATATTACTTGATTCATATTGTATCTAAAACCATGTGAACTGTTCATCTAGTTTCCATTTTTTATCATGCCATCATTCATTTGACATTGGGGAACCAACTCTCTCTCTCTCTCTCTATATATATATATATATATATATGCATGAAAATGTTGTCTACAGCCAGCTAAGATCAATTGTTATTGTGAACTAGAATGCTGGTTTCTCAAATTCATATTAATCCACAAGAATCATTCTTTATAGATAACAAATATTCTGAGGCACTATCTTCTCATAATTATCTGATATAGATTAATCTTTCCCTTAAGTTATTGTAACCTCAAGCATCTCTTACCTTAGAATCATCATTTATTTATGAGATAACTTCAGGATAAGTGACCACCAAGGCTACAATAACAATAGGGAAATGATAAAATAATATGTTATTACAAGAATTCTTTCTATACTTGTCAAAGAAAATTAATAATCAATAGATCTCTATTTGTTAGATGGGGTTGGCTTCAACCTTCCTGTGTTATCTTCATCCTTCAAACAAAATTTAAAAATTACTACCATTCCTATATGAATGAAGGTTCCCAATAAACTATTTTCATTGAATTAAGACCATCCTTCATGAGTATAAATACCATTACAATGTCATGACAAGTTTCAATGATTCTTAATACAAACGAGTAATTACTACATATACCTAGAGGATAAGCCCAGATACCCAGATTAAGTAAAATAAATAGCTAGATCAGATATTTGATCAAATTAAATTAAATCTTGAACATAATTGTCAAAAAATACCCTAATTTCTATAGAACAATTTATGTAAAAATTACAATTGAAACAATTTTTCTACAGACCATACAAAAGTAGCTAAAATCAGTTATTGTTCATACAAGCTTGCATCCACAAAATCAACTGCCAGGTCCATTAATATTCAAATTCATAACAAAGAGACTAAATTCACATTAGGCTCAATAGTAAATGGCCAGACATCAGCTCTTTGTTAGGATAAACAACCCTTAACCCCATGATTGTGTGTGTGTATACATACACTACATATCTAAAAGCTAATGGATGATATCAAATGATGAGGACTGAGAAACTATACCTCTCTCCTTCCTTAGTCATTTAACATTATATTTGATTGTAAAATTATGAGGTCATCTAATTAATTTTAGCTATAACTATCTCTGGAAATCAAAACTAGTATTCTCTGTCCATTGTTCAGCTTATATAGAAAGGCTATTAAGTTAAATACATATAAACAAGATTTGTTGTGCAGGTTCTTGAACCAACTCCTTCTACCAGGGCATTCCATCTGCTACCATCCTACTATAATTAATATTTATGTAACATAAGGTAAAGAAAGTTTAAAATTCTATAAACATAAAGGTATTATTGACAATGTCATTAACTAGATACAAGCTTTGTTATGGAAAAGCTTAACCCAGCTATCTAACACCTTAAAAAATGGATCAAAAAATAAGGAAAGGATTATTTGTGCTTGACCAATACCAATTCCTCATCCGAGCTGCCTTTAGAAACATTTAGAAAAGCCATTGAGTTTTCCTTAATAGCCTTTTTGGATGAGATTTGGTAGACAATAGAATGTCGAAGATCAATCTGAACTTTGTCCAAATCTTGATTTATAAGAGTCGGGTGGATTATAACATTTAGAATTGAGATAATGTAAGAGCCATTCATTATCATCTGTTGGTATGATTCTAGTCCAACTGAAATGTCCCTTTTCTAATTTTACATGATATTTCATGCCTCTAATCAGATTTTCAAGATCAAACAACTAATATCACAAAGATCCACCAAATTTCTCGAGAAACCCCAAATCGGGTATGCCAGAGATAGTGCCAAAAGCTTCACAACTTCACAAATTATTAATAAATCTGAAAATGGATATTTTTACATAAATTTCATTAGAATAACAGCCTACAAAATGAAATTTCTAGATCCGTATAGCCTTTACACAACAGTTCACAAATGTAGGACAAAAACTATGCTCATCGGGCTCTCGAAATTAACACAAAAATGCTCGGAAACACCACAAAAACACTAATAATCTATCTCAAAAGTTTAATCATGTCTCAATACATATATTCAGATCTATTTTAACACCTTAAAGTCTGAAATACAGCAGCAACCCAAACTGATATGAAATACTCAACTGAAAACACCAAACTCATACAAAAAACACACCCGAAACCCACAAATCTGCACTGTTCAGCACATAGGCAAACTCTGTATGAGCATGCACATGGAATGGCTTCAAACTCCCATCCTTAGCCTTCCTAGAAACCTGAAAACTCTCATTCTTGGGTCTCCCTGGAAACCTGCAAACTCCCATTCTTGGGTCTCCTTCTCCACAGGTTTGGCAACCTCTGGAGAATAACAAAGAATGAGCAAAAATCCAATTCTTGAATCAGCCCAAAATGCTTCCAAACCCCTTAAAAGAGGGCATAACCGTAACTCATGTCCAAGAGAGGTTAATGAAACATATTTTAATAATAATTTTCATTTATTATTCCAACAGTTTCCAAAGATTAACCCCCTTTTTTCCGAAACTTCACTTTCTTGGGCCTGTCTGCCTTAGTAAAGATTATTTCTTTTTAATTATTTGAAAAGGGGACATCACAAGTCCTCCCCTCCCAAAAATTTCTTGTCCTCAAGAAATGGTTGAACAATAAACCAATCAATCCACCTGGATCCCAAATGTAGTCATGAACTATACTACTACCAATTAACATAGGCTCCTGCAATATCCTCTGCAATATGACCAAGAGGAATCCATAATCAAACTGACAATTATAGCTCAACCAAACTCCAAAATCACCACTACCATAGTCAAAAACCCATGAGACACAAACTCTTAGAACATCAGAACCCAAGTAAAGTGGACAAATCAAACTACCAACACAGTAAATACCATCAACGCATCCCACTGGCCTATACGGAATGTACAATCCAACTCTGCAACAATGGTGAATGCTCTCGAATGAAATTGTACCAAGTATGGAGAATCCACACACTGTACAACTCCTGCAGTCAACACAACTTTGCAAATCACCGGCCACTATCTCATAACCATAACTCCCATGCACTACAGATGGTAAAAAGACATTACAAGATAAAGAGTAAGAAATGGAATCCAAACCAAATTTTCCTGCCATCAACTCCTCAAAACAAGGATCAAATGCTAACTGATGTACATACCCTACAATATAATGTTGATTAAAAAAACCAACCTCAGTCAACAGCTCACCATGAACAAGTGATACAACCCACTGTGACTGATCACTAGCTAAGTCAGGAGATGTCATAGCCAAAGGAGTAGAATCAATAACAACACCCACTGAAGCATCAATCCCAAACTCCTGCTCTAAGTCACATATTATCAAGCTGTCAACTGTAGAACCTATCATCATGTCATGCCCATCACAACTCTCATCTTGAGGCATCAAACTGTCCCATAACTGATGATAAGCACTAGGAACCAAAGTACATCTCTGTATCATCATCTCATCAACATGGTCATCAAAGGTAAATTGATGAGCGTACCTCATAGTGTAATGCTGATAGAATTTTCCAATCTCAGTCAGTGGCTCATACTATAATCTAGATGAAACTAACTGCAATTGATCATTAACCATGTTGGAACTGACTACTACCTCTAAAGATATCACCAAGGGAGTAGTATTACTAGTAGGAACCATGCCAACTGCCAACTCACCAACATCACACATGATCTTTGATACATCTCTAGTCTCTGTGCCATCAATACTAGAGGCCACCACTATGTCAGGCATACAACAATCTGCTACAACACCCAACTCAACTGAACCTGACTCTAGTGGGAATGAACCTGATATGCCAATGTTAGTATCAAGGATGGATGCATCCCCATCTCCATTGTCTCTGACAATCTCGGCCATGGACATCCTCGGATCACCAAAAACCACAGTTTGTGACTGTATAGAATCAGGTAAAGACTGTATTTGCTCTAACTCCATGGTCACCTTAGCCAAATGAAACTGTGACTCCTTGAAATCCAACAGTGTACTCTCAAGAATCTCAGAAGTCACCTCAAGCTACTGAGTAAGCTCACTCACCTCATCTTCCTTGGCCAAAAATGCATCATATGCTATACTGCCCCACTCCATAAGATAATCTCTATCGGCTACCAACTGCATATAATCTTGTCTCAAAATTCGGATAGCCTCCCACAAAGAGTGGAACTCTGTCAAGGAAAGATAACTGCCTTCTTGCTCATCACTAGTAGGAGAACCCCATCCATAAACTGCTAACAACTGAAGAGCAGCATCGAAATGCTGGCAAGTGATAGCAATGTCTTGGTCACTAACTCTCAACTGATTAGACACATGATGGCACTGGCTTGACTATCTCCTACAAACCTGCTCTGATGCACTTTCTAAAGGAGTATCCTCAAAGTTACTAGTCTCTAGAGTATTACCATCCATGTCCTATGAATCAACTCTAAAGCTCATATCAACATACGGAGTATCAAAAACTATAGCACTGCTGTCCAACTCCTCTGTACCCAAAGAAACTAAGTCTTCAAAACTGCCCACTGCATCCTCTTGGATGTCATCAATGCCAATATGATCCTGGGATTCATCTGTACACACTGCCAAATATGAAAGATCATCAACACATTCCAGCAAGTATGGTCAACTGGATATATGAACAAAGCCCAACACCGGTGTATAAAAACTAATACCAACATCGGACAAGCTATTAGCACAAGAAAAGACAACACCATGCAATCTGCTAATCAAATCCATGATAGCACCCAAACAAACACTGCAACCAAAAAGTGTTAAAGATCTCCTGTCAACTAAATCCCAAATGCCAATATAACAATCTTGAGTCCATATCTGTAAACTAGAATCAGTTGGTAACTCAAGCAAAATCCTCACTTGAGTAATATGACTAATACCAACTAACTCCACATACCTGGCATGATGAGATAATGAAGTCAAAATATTGTCTTCACTCACCTTCAAATGGCGAGATAAATCATGTGAAGTACTACTAGCCTCAACCTCATGTGACAAAACATCTAACTGTGCCCGGTACTCTCTCTCAGAAAAGTCATGAATGCTCAATGTCTGCTCATCTCCACTAGGTATCTCACCATCATGCACAACAACATCCTCATAATCATCATCCTTGAGGTCAAATCTATCTATCACTCTTTGACTAAAATCATCAAATGTCCTGATCATAACCTTGAGTAGTCATTCCATGATACCACCAATCATAGGCTGCATCTTCCAAGTGTAGACTTGCAATTTGAACACCATCACTCTCCTTCATGGGGTTAAGTGTGAAGAAGGTCTGTAATTTTTGTAGCCATTCTCTAGCTGAAATTTTATTTGTTCCATCAAAAGTAGGTGCTATAAACTTTCTTATTTTATTTTTGAGCTCTCTTCCACTTATGTCATGCTCCCTTCTTTACTCTTTCTTGGGCATCAAAGTGTTCATCATATCCACATATTCTCTAAAAGGAACTGAACTATGAAAGTCATCATCTAAGTCATTGTAAGTAGCTCTTAATGTAATCAAGTTACCTGTAACCTCTTCCACAGGATTAATGGCTGGATTTGGTACTGGTGGCTCATCTGCAGGCAAGAAAATAGTTTTGGTTGATTTAGATGGTGTGGATTTCAGATTTCTTGGCTCCTCTGAAGTGCTCCCTTTCTCATTAATAGATGCAACTCCTTGTAGTTTTTCTGTCAATATTCGCAAAGCCTCTCTAATTTTTTCCAAACTATCCAATGTTAACTTTTGAGTATTTTGGATGTCTTGGAAGAATTTCTTTGCCATCTCATCTGGATCAGCCATACTTTTTCCTTCCTTGGATTTTATACTCTTACTTTCAATTGGAGGTTTGATCAAAATTTCTTTATTCTTTTCTCAGTGTAAATATCTCTTTTCTCTTTCACTTAGTTGCATGCAACCATAAATTTTGACATGCAGCTGATTAGAAGCAACATGTAACCACCAAATTCACCAAGAACTAACATGCAAATGATTAGAAGTAGAATGCAACCATAGATTTTGGCATACAATTGATTAGAAGCAACGTGCAACCATAAATTATGACATGCAAGATCTGGGTAGTTGTCAAAACTGACATGCAAGATCTGGGTAGTTGTCAAAACTGACATGCAAGATCTGGGTAGTTGTCAAAACTGACATGCAAACTTCTACAAACCCTCAGGCTGGCAAGATCATGGCTCTGATACCACTGAAATTTCCCTTTTCTGATTTTACATGATATTTCATGCCTCTAATCAGGTTTTCAAGATCAAACAACTAATATCACAAAGATCCACCAAATTTCTCGAGAAACCCCAAATCGGGTATGCTAGAGATAGTGCCAAAAGCTTCACAACTTCACAAATTATTAATAAATCTGAAAATGGATTTTTTACATAAATTTCAGCAGCATAACAGCCTACAAAATGACATTTCTAGATCTGTATAGCCTTTACACAACAGTTCACAAATGTAGGACAAAAACTATGCTCATCGGGCTCCCGAAATTAACACAAAAATGCCCGAAAACATCACAAAAACACTAATAATCTATCTCAAAAGTTTAATCATGTCTCAATACATATATTCAGCTCTATTTTAACACCTTAAAGTCTGAAATACAGCAGCAACCCAAACTGATATGAAATACTCAACTGAAAACACCAAACTCATACAAAAAACACACCCGAAACCCACAAATCTACACTGTTCAGCACATAGGCAAACTCTGTATGAGCATGCACATGGAATGGCTTCAAACTCCCATCCTTAGCCTTCCTAGAAACCTGCAAACTCCCGTTCTTGGGTCTCCCTGGAAACATACAAACTCCCGTTCTTGGTTCTCCTTCTCCATAGGTTTGGCAACCTCTGAAGAATAACAAAGAATGAGCAAAAATCTAGTTTTGGAATCAGCCCAAAATGCCTCCAAACCCCTTAAAAGAGGGCATAACCATAACTCACGTCTAAGAGAGGTTAATGAAACATATTTTAATAATAATTTTCATTTATTAGTCCAATGGTTTCCAAAGATTAACCCCCTTTTTCCGAAACTTCACTTTCTTGGGCCTGCCTGCCTTAGCAAAGATTATTTCTTTTTAATTATTTGAAAAGGGGACATGACACCAAAAAAGTAGGAAATGTATTTTCCTTTTCATCTTTGGCCAATATCTATAGTCATATAGCTTTTTGGAAGAGGAATTCATTCTACTAATTTATGCTATAAAGGTTCTTCCCAAGAACTACTCTTCACATGGTGACAATGTTTTTTTTGCTAATACCATGCAAGCAATAAAGGTTCATGTAAGCTCATAGTTAGATCTGTGTGTGAATCTATAATCAAATTAATTATCTTCAAAGAATTTGAGCATGCCTCTTTGTACCATGTCATCCATCACTTTTAAGGATTCGGTTCTAGTGTTTAGGGGTGATAGGGCCAAGGAAAGCCATCTCTTTTGAACCCAAGTTCTGGAAGATCCTAATATTGGTCTCTATCTTGGATTGGAATCTTAGTGCATAAAAAAGACAAAAAGTGATAATTAATACAAGGTCTTCTATCAAAGGTTTAAAGGTAAAGAAATCCTGAAGCTTCCAAGCCGATCCTTGGAAATGATGGGATATAGTAAAAGAGGGTGAAGAAAACAATGATGAATTGGATGTTGTAATCTGGAAAGGAGTTGGGAATGATCAAAGGGAGAGGGGGAGAGTTGACCATGAGATACATAAACCCGAGGTCATGGGGAAACTTGGATTAACACAATCTAAGACATGAGTTGTGGTTACCAGTTCAAGGTTGGTTACCACTAGTACAACAAACACACCAAATGTAGCAATAGTTGCAACCGCCATTCCAAAATCAACATCAATCCATGCAATCTCATTCATAGTTACAAAAATTGCAGTGATTATTGAATTTGTAACAATATGGTCAACATGTGAAATCCTCTCAATTGCATAACCAACAACCAACACAATCTCAATTACAAATGTAGGCCCAACCATCTTTACAAAAATATAGTCAACGAGTGCAAAAATACTCACAACCACATGCCCAACAACCCACACAATTTCCTTCACAATTGCAGGCCCAACAGTCTTTGCAATGGTATGGTCAATAGTTGCAATCTTCACAACAACATGTTCAAAAAACCCCATTTGCCCATGCACCAAATTCATAACAACCATCTAAATATGGGTAGTTTCATGTTTCTTAATCTCTAATCTAGCCAATGTTGCTTCCTCTCTTTAGCAGATTCCTTCCCAAGCTTAGCAACTATCACAACAACAACTGGTGTAGCAGATATCACAATAGCAGCCTCTAGTTAGCTATTACAACAACGGGTGCCTGCTGTGTAGAAATGTTCAACCCCAACAACACTTTCTGTTTCAATAGTAGATCCAATTGCCTCTAGTACTAGCACCTTTAGCATAGGCTTCAACTAAATCCTAACAACAACCACTCTTGATGCACCCTTAGCCAAAGAAAGTGCAGGATAAACATTGTTAATAAATGTAATAACTAGTTCAGTGAATGTGAAATATCTGAAGAATACTTATTCATGATTTTCATTTTTCAGAGTTATTATCAAGTGGCTCCAACACAATAATCTAGACTGTAGCAAGTCAGTAATGCATTTATGACTTAGTTTTTTATTTATTTAGGACTATTAATGTGGTATAATATTAACATTGTTATATGTTGTTGATAAAGCCATGAACATTCTCAACATAGTAGCAAGTAATTGTGACAACTAGCTCCGCCAGTGCACTTTCTATGTCTGCCGAAACCAAGACTACTACAGCTGTTGCACCAGTTAGTGCCCCTAGTTCTACACCACTGACTTGTGTTTGGATAGGGCATACTTCTCCAAAGGGATACAGCTATTATTATAATAGTGTGACATGCAAAAGAAAGGTTTTAAGCAACATTCTTTTATTCAATCTTGTTAGCTTCACTTGAAACTTTGTGATTAATGTTAAACATTCAAATTATTCAACTTGCTTAGTAGAGGCCACTCTTTTAAGTTAAAATGCTATCATTTGAAGAAAAAAAATGATATAGTTTCTTATGGTTTCCAATTTATGTTATCTTGCAACTAGTAGTCATGCTGAAAAAAATTGAGCAACAAAAGCAACTATAGCATCCAGGTGACTAGAACTACAACAACCTCATCAACAACAAAATCCTCAAATGCTTCAGTCCCAACAACAACAACAATAGCCTCAGATGCAACAATCCAATGCACAATAGTAGCCACAACTTTAGCAGACCTAGCAACAACATTAGCCTCAACTACAACAACAATAACCTCAATAACTTGTCCAGCCTTAATTATCAACTGTGAGTTTCCTTTTATATGATGTTCCATGTGGACCATAGTAGTAAAATATAATAGTAATTTGGTACTTAAATTTTGGTATGAATTTTTACTCAGACCTTTCTATTAACCAGTAAAATAGGGCAACTAAGTTTTCAATAATGTATAAAACCCCTTTAGCCTCTTTGACATGGAATCTTACAAGTTGTCACCCCCAAAGAATGTGGGTCGAATTAGTTGTCCAATTTTTTAAGATAATTTATTTTAAAAATAGAAATATATTTCATGCCTATGGAACACTTTACATGATTATTTGTGCTCATTGATGTGGCTTCAAGGAAAATTTTGAAATTTTCTATAGAAGTAATTATTGTTTTAGTGTTCTTGATACATTTTCACTTACTTTCTTTTGGCTACTATTACTCTTGACAATAAACTCTTTTGTTTCTTATCTATGTGCAATGCCATGTGGGCTTAGTAGTCACCATTTTATTTTGAAATGAAAAATACTTTATAATCAATTTTTTTCATTTGTTCTTTCCTTAAAAAATAAGCATTTTTTTTTGTAACTGCATGGTCAAAGGGTGGATGCATAATCTGTTGCTACAACTGCATGTTTGATGCATGACCTTGGTGATGTTACATCAAAATTTAAGGCAATACTTAAAAATCATAAGTGGAAGAGCAATGCAAGCACTTGACTACACAAATATTGCAAGCTAAATGATCTAAGAAAGGCACAAATTCTAATGTACTCCTTGCAATACTTGATATAATGAAAGATAGGATTGAAAACAACTTCAAGTCATTTATCTCTAGAACTCCTAATGATATACATAACCTATTATAGCTAAATATACTACTAAATATGCTACAAAATGTACTCATACAATGCTATACATATTTTATGATTATTCTTCAGAGGGTATTAGCTCAATGGAAGAGCACTTGCTTTTAAAGTAAGAGGATGGTGGTTCAATTCCATCATGCCCTATTATAACTAAATATACTACTAAATATGCCACTAAATATACTAATTATGTGACCAAATAGATCACTACATATAAAACTAAATATATGACTAAATCAACTTTCAAATTTATGACTAAATATGTGATTAAATATACTATTAATTATACGACTAAATGTGTGACTAAATCAATGATCGAAAATAGTGCCTCAAATCAATCAAGTCGCTGATAGTAGTTAATATCTAGTCATTTATAACACTACTAAATATATTATTAAATGATTTTAGTCATTGATTTTGATCTGTGACTAAAATATACTAGTAAAAATCAGTCGTGACTAATAGTAGTTAATATCGAGTCATTTATAACACTACTAAATATACTACTAAGCAATTTTAGTCACCGATTTTGATCTGTGATTAAAATATACTACTAAATATACTATTAAATTAGTAGTATATTTTAGTCACAGATCAAAATCAGTGAATAAAATCGCTTAGTAGTGTTATAAATGTGTGGATATTAACTAGTATTAGTCACTTGATAGATTTTAGTCACATATATACAATTTTTAGTGGTTTTTTTAGTCACATATTGTTGTTTTTGTACTAGTGACTCCTATCTTGTAACCATTTCTCTAAAAAATTCCCTTGTTTCTTGATCCTCATTCCTATTGTCTCTTGGTGGGCTACCTTCTTACCTGTCTCATGGTGTTTGGTTGCCTATCAAATTCTTGTTCCCTATCAAACAAAGCTCACCTAAAAGTGTAAAATATGTGAGAGCCAACCCCAAGTGGTTGCATGTGATTGTGAAACCCTTAGGATGACAAGATTTAACTCTGATACCAATATAATATCCCTTGCATTTCTAATTTTAGTTTTCATATTTCTTAGCTTAAGAATTTCATAAAACTCTTTTCTCACAATGGCTACATTAAAGATCTAAATTTTGACTTCTTTCCAAATGCAAAACTTTATTATATATGCTCGCAAAGAACTCCAAAACATCTTAGAATGAAGATGTAAATATTTTTTGCATTTTTTTAAAACATATAACATTGGATATAAATGAGAAAATATGCCTCTACAACAATAAGACATTAGGGGAACATATTCTGGTGTAATAACTCTGATATAAATTAGATTACAAATGATTTCTAAACTCTTGAACATGCCCTAAGATATTCAAATCTATCCTCCATGCAATGCAAAATAAAATGGATGTAAACATAGAAATTTCTCAAGAAATATGGATTTTACTATAATGAGTCACTGTAGCAATGATGACACTGTAGCAAATCACTATAGAAATATCTGACTTATTCTTTCAATCATACTCCACAATCTAGCCCTAGGCCACAAAATTGGCACAATAAAAGGATTGATTTGTCTTCTCCAGTAGCTACAAGCCCTTGAAGGTTCTTTCACCAATATGCTCAAATAGAAAACCTATATGATGTCCTCTGAACACCAAATTCACTGGGTATTTCACCATCTCAAATGGTGGCATACGAAAGAACTTGCTTCTCCAATGGAAAATATTGAAACCCTTGCTCAAAGCTCAAAGAAATCAAAGAAGAAAATAATGGATGCCTAGCAAATGAAGCTCTTGCCTCTATTTATTCTTTTCCATCACCCTTCTAGAAGGAAATAAAATATTATTTAATTGCACTCTCTAGAAGATTCCCCTTTCCAATACAACAATTAGTTGTGCTTCTATAAAATGCACTTTCTAGAAGCTTCCCACTTTCCAATACAATAATTAGTTGTGCTTCTAGAAAATTAAATTAATTAAATATAAAGTCACGTTTAGATTTATTTATTTATTTATTGACTTTTATTTAATTTATTTCTCCACTTAGCCTTCAAAGAATGAAAGGCTAAGAACTCCATTCAATGCCTAAAATATAGGGAACATTACATGAGTTATATGAGTTTTGGAAGGATTTTTAGAGACAAGTATAACATCATAAAATAGAGTATTTGGTAGAATATTGATTTTTTCATTAAGGAATTATTTTGGTTTGATAAAATAATTACTTAATAAGGTACAGATGACATCCTAGATGTTATCTATTAGCTTTCATATTTAGAATTTGAGTGTGTTTAACCTCAATTCCCTATATGGGGGCAACCTCAGACTTTTTTTCATATCATATATTGTTACAAATGATCCCAATAATTGTGCACTTGGATTCATGACTTATTTTGGTGCTTCTAGTCATGACTCTTCTCTTGGCATATGATCTTGTGAAGAGAATCAACTAGACTCCCCTTCAACATTTTGCAAACTTAGTATGGTTTCAAAATACAAATCCTCTTCACATTATGAAAAGCTAGAAATTAATATTGTTTGTTCACAAATGTCTTGATATTAATATTTTTGTTTATGTTAAGACATGAACTCTCCTATGAAGGCTCATATTTTTATTATACCTTTCAACTCCTTCACCCTCCATCTTGTTAAATCTAAGCATTTCTACTCTTTTCCTACATCCTCCTTTGTCATTCTTGAGCATTTAAACTTTTTCTAGAAGTTTTCCCTTCACCCTACCAGTTGGAAGAAATGTCTTGTCAATTTATGGGCTAGACCTATTGAGCCTAAGATACTGTACTTTCTTTGGAGACTCCAAGTTGCCTTTTAAGAAACTTGGGCCAGACTTTAGCTTCTGATCTATTTTTAACAACCTAAATCTATTCATGATGTCTTTTTCAATTTCCAATTTTCCCAAAAGATTTTGGGATGTTTCAGTTTATACTTGACCATAGATTTACTATGGTAAATGTTATCTTTGGCAAAATCCTTACCAACAATAAATGGTGCAATGTTTGTCGGTCTATTTTTTCTACTATCATACTTTGGTTTATTTGCAAATATATGAACAATGATATATTTCATCATAAGGTAAGGTACCTAACTAAGTCTTTAAGGAGACTCATATATTTTGATATTTTATTGCAAGTTATAATTGTTCTTAAGCTTAAGAAGTCCAGTTTCCTACACATTTTGTGAGAGGGAAAAGGCATTGTGGAGTAATATGAGATAGCTCATGGCTACATTGGCACTCTAAAGGATTTTGATGAGTTCAATATCTCACTGGCTCAACGTATATAAAAACTCAAACATGATAGTAACAAGAGATATATGGATCCTAACCAAACTATTTATGCCTTCTCTATTTTACTTCACCACCTCTACTTCTAGCTCTAGCAATGGGGAATTATTCCTCTTAGATCTATAAATTTGAATATATACTATGTTCAATTAAAAATGCTTAGTTGATAGCCCATATAGCTATTTTTTTGTTAATATGAGTGGGTGCTAGTATTTTGGTTTGATAAGTACTAGGTAGACTACATAGTGAACAATTTTGATGTTCACTTGTTGATATGCAATACAAAAAAGGAGACATGCATAGGTAATAATTTCATCATGTAGATTCAAGTGTAAGTTTATAAAGTTGCTCTTGACATTTTTCACTTGCAAGAATTACTTTACACTAGGAAAATATCCCTTCTACGATCCTCAGAGTGCCACAAAATATTTCTATTCATGGTCAATCATTTTATGGCCTATAGTTAGTAGCATAGTCATAGTTCTTCCATTGCTGCTCCTATACATCAATTTTAGGCCCTTCGTTGAATGTTTGGTGGGTAAAAAGACTTTTTTCATAACTAATCAACTTTACTTTGCCTTAGTGGTTTGGTTTGTGCTTGGAAAACTAAAAATGTGGTTCCCTATCCTCTAGATGGATTTGGTTGGTTTGACCTTCCTAGATATTCGAGTTGGCCACATCTATCAAGCATTTCCTATGACTAGCTCTAGCTATTTCAACTACTAGGAATGAGAATGAAAAAGATGATGAAAAATAAGAAGGTCAACCCCTTTTGAACGCTAACCCTACCCCAATTAATGTATGGGGTAAACATGATGTTCATGATCCTTTTCCTTTTGTAGGCACCAATTTAGGCACACAGATCAATATTGTTGTTTTTTCTAGGCTTTAAACACATGTATGGTTTTCAACTAAATTTTTTGGCACTATCAAGTGACTCTAGTAGAGTGACTATATGTCCTTTTTTGTGAACAATGTAATGTTAATTATTATTATATAATAGAAATTTTATATTCATCAAAAAATTTTAAAATTAAATACAAGGAATATAAGCTTTTTAATTAATTAATCTTTTTAAAAATAAATAGGGTGTTCTAGGTGATGCATCGACAATGGACATTGTCACTTCTATAAGGCTTAGGCTCCACAAAGATGTTACTCCTCTTTTGAAAGTCTAGTGTTGGCATTAGTGGTGCCAATCAATGATTTTTTTTTTGTCATATTTTTTTGGTTTAGTGTTCATCATTTGACTTATTTTTCTAGCTATGCTTTGTTAAGTGATCTTTAGATGAAGCTTTGAATCTCTTTCACAATCATGCTTTTCTAGTAGATTTTGAGGCTCTCTTTTTTTTTGTAGGCTGGGGTTGATTATTCTTTCAGTTGTGTCACCCTTATGTTATGATTCTTTCTTTGTTAAATATTATGTATATTGTAATTATACTTTTAATTATAAATATATTGATGGTCTTTTCAACTATGTGTGTGTGTGTGTGCGCGCGCGCACCAAGTTGTGGCACCAAAAGGGGGTATAAGTGAACACCTTTTTTCTAAAATCAACAATTTTTTAACTTCAACAAGAATTTGAAGATAGTTACGCTCAAAATTTTAAAATATGACAAAAAACAAAAGTAGTAGTCCTTTGAATCTAGTTTCTAAACTACTATTTTTTTCAAAATGATTTAGTTAAATAGGTCTTCAAAAATGGGGGCCACAAAAAGTGGTATTATTCATTCCAAAAAAACATAACACAATACAAAGTGTGGCCCCCTTAAATTTTTTTTTTTTTTTGAAATTCTGTAATTACTCTTGTCAAAAGTTACCTAACACTATGTAGTTTATCCTAGATTTTTTGGGTAATTTTATAATGTGTATTTTATTTTATGATTTTTTAATTAGACACATCCCAAAAACATGAAATATCTATGTGCTCCCCCTAGAAATGATTGAAAACTAATCTAAAATCAAAACTTCTTTTTCTCAAAGTGTGTAGAATGGAGTCTAGTTCGTAAAAACTAAGTTGTTGCAAAATTTGATGAACGAGCTAAAATCTACAGCCCAATTAGTGCATGTTGATTTTGACAAACAATGGATATACATTCAAAATAAATCATAGTTGAAAGGCTTGAAATAGTTCAAATAAAAAAGAAATTATATGGTTATATAGCTAACATAGAGACTTACAATGTCATGTAACCTGATTTTATCGATGCTCAACCACGAGAAACTTGAAGGAGAGCACACAAGAAAAATCAATCTTTTTTGTATGTTTGCAAAAAAACATATCTCAGACTAGTTTATAGACTCCAAACCTTTGGGTTGGATCCCCAAGGCAAAACCAAGCCTTAGGCTTGGTAGAATGCAAATCTTTTAATAGCACATGCATGCTATAATGTGCACATGCTATTTAAAACTTTTTAAATTTAAGTCTTAGTAGCACATGAGAACTTTAGTGTGAACACACTATTGAGACCTAAATAGTGCAGAGAGGGAAGGAGAGAGGCAGAGCAAGAGTGAGAGAGAGAGAGAGAGAGAGAGAGAGAGAGAGAGAGAGAGAGAGAGAGAGAGAGAGAGGGAGAGGAGAGGGTGTGTGTGTGTGTGTGTGTGTGTGTGTGTGTGTGTGTGTGTGTGAGAGAGAGAGAGAGAGAGAGTAGGGGATGGGAGAGGGGAGAGAGAGTAGGGGACAGGAGAGAGAGGAAGTGAGAGAGAAAGAGAGTAGGGGTAGAAAAGAGAGTACAGGATGGGAGAGAGAGGAAGTGAGAGAGAGAGAGAGTAGCAGTGTTAGAGATAGAGTATGGGATGGGAGAGAGAGAGAGAGATTGAAAGTAGGGGATGGGAGAGAGAGGAAGTGTGAGAGGGAGAGTAGGGGTGGCAGAGAGAGAGAGTATGGGATGGGAGAGAGATTGAGAGTAGGGGATGGCAGAGAGAGAGTAGGCAATGGGAGAGGGAGCAAGAGAGGGAGAGAGAGAGTAGGGCATGGGAGAGAGTGTGAGAGAGAGTAGGGGTGGTAGAGAGAAAAAGTAGGGTATGGGAGAGAGAGGAAGTGTGAGAGAGTAAGGATGGTAGAGAGAGAGTAGGGGATGGGAGAGACAGATTGAGAGTAGGGGATGGGGGAGAGAGAGAGTAGGTGGTGGGAGATGGAGTGCGAGAGGGAGAGTGAGAGAGAGAGGAGGATGGAAGTGTGTGTGTGTGTGTGTGAGAGAGAGAGAGAGAGAGGGTAGGGGATGGGAGAGGGGAGAGAGAGAGAGAGAGAGATGGGGCAGGATGGGAGTGTATGTGTGTGTATGTGTGTGAAAGAGAGAGAGTAAGGGATGGGAGAGGGGAGAGAGAGAGAGGGAGAGTAGGTGGTGGGAGAGGAAGAGAGAGAGAGGGGGGGGATGGGAGTGTATGTGTGTGTATATGTGTGAAAGAGAGAGAGTAGGGGATGGAAGAGGGGGGAGAGAGAGAGTAGCCTAAGAGAGAGACTAGCCTGAGAGAGAGGGAGAGTAGGTAGTGGGAGAGGGAGTGGAGAGGGAGAGAGGGGGGGGATAGGAGTGTAAGAGAGAGAGTAGGGCATGAGAGAGAGTATAAGAGAGAATAGGGGTGGTAGAGGGAGAGAGTAGAGGATGGGAGAGAGAGAGAGTAGGTGGTGGGAGAGGGAGTGGGCAAGGGAAAGAGGGGGGATGGGAGTGTGTGTGTGAGATCTAGAGAATAGGGGATGGGATGGAGGAAGGGAGGGAGGGAGGGAGAGAGGGAGAGAGAGGGGGGATGGGAGTGTGTGTCTGTGAAAGAGAGAGAGTAGGGGATGGTAGAGAGTGAGAGAGAGAGTAGGTGGTGGGAGAGAGAGTGAGAGAGGGAGAGAGACAGGGGGGATGGGACTATGTGTAAGAGAGAGTAGGGGATGGGGGAGAGAGAGAGAGAGAGAGTAGAGGGTAGCAAAGAGAGAGTATGGTATGGGAGAGAGAGAGAGAGAGAGAGAGAGAGAGAGAGAGAGAGAGAGAGAGAGTCAAAGTAGGGGACATGAGAGAGTGTGAGAGTGAGAGAGAGTAGGGGGTAGTAGAGAGAGTAGGGGATAGGAGAGTGAGTGAGAGTAGGGGATGGGAGAGAGAGAGTAGGTGGTGGGAGAGGAAGTGGGAGGAGAGTGAGAGAGAGAGTAGGGGATGGGAGAGAGGAGAGAGAGTAGGGGATGAGAGAGGAGAGAGAGAGAGGGGGGGAATGGGAGTGTGTGTGTGAAAGAAATAGAGGAGAGAGAGTAGCTTGAGAGAGAGAGTAGGCAGTGGGAGAGGGAGTGGAAAAGGGAGAGAGAGAGGGGATGTGAATGTGTGTAAGAGAGAGAGAGGAGGGGATGGGAGAGGAGAGAGAGGGGGGGGATGGGTGTGTGTGTGGAAGAAAGAGTAGGGGATGAGAGAGGGGAGAAAGATAAAGGGAAATTAGGGGATGGAAGAGAGAGAGTAGGCGGTGGAAGAGGAAGTGGGAGATGGAGAGAGAGAGAGGAGGGATGGGAGTGTGTGTAAGAGAGAGAGTAGGGGATGGGAGAGAGTGTGAGAGTGTGAAAGAGAGAGAGCAGGGGTGGCAGAGAGAGAGTAGGGAATGGGGGAGAGAGAGTAGAGAGGGAGAGAGTGAGAGAGAGATAGTAGGCAGTGGGCGAGGGAGTGGGAGAGGGAGAGAGAGAGTGAGAGAAGGGGAGATGGGAGTGTGTGTGAGAGATCTAGAGAGTAGGGGATAGGATAGGAGAGAGAAGGGGGATGGGAGTGTGTGGGTGTGTGAAAGAGAGAGAGTAGGGGATGGGAGAGGGGGGAGAGAGAGAGAGTAGCCCAATAGAGAGAGAGTAGAGGATGGGAGAGAGAGAGTAGGAAATGAGAGAGGGAGTGGGAGAGGGAGAGAGAGGGTGGATGGGAATGTGTGTAAGAGAGAGAGTAGGGGATGGGAGAGATTGTGAGAGTGTGAGAGAGAGTAGGGTGGCAGAGAGAGTATGGGATGCGAGAGAGAGTGAGAGTAGGGGATGGGAGAGAGTGTGAGAGAGAGTAGGGGATGGGAGAGAGAGAGTGTGAGAGTAGGGGATGGGAGAGAGAGAGATTAGAGAGGGAGGGAGAGAGTGAGAGAGAGATAGTAGGCAGTGGGAGCAGGAGTGGGAGAGGGAGAAAGAGGGAGGATGGGAGTGTGTGTGAGATCTAGAGAGTAAGGGATGGGAGAGGAGAGAGAGAGGGGATGGGAGTGTGTGTGTGTGTGTGTGAAAGAGAGAGTAGGGGATGGGAAAGGGGAGAGAGAGAGAGAGAGAGAGAGAGAGAGAGAGAGAGAGAGAGTAGTAGATGGGGGAGAGAGAGAGTAGGTGGTGGGAGAGGGAGTGGGAGAGGGAGAGTGAGAGAGAGAGAGGAGGAGGAGGATGAGTGTGTGTGAGAGAGAGTAGGGGATGGGAAAGGAGAGAGAGAGAGAGAGAGAGAGAGAGAGAGAGAGAGAGAGAGAGTAGCGAATGGGGGAGAGAGTAGGTGGTGGGAGAGGGAGTGGGAGAGGGAGAGTGAGAGAGAGAGGAGGAGGAGGATGAGTGTGTGTGAGTGAGAGAGAGTAGGGGATGGGAGAGAGGGGGGAGAGAGAGAGAGAGAGAGATAGAGTAGCCCAAGAGAGAGGGTAGGGGATGGAAGAGAGAGAGTAGGCAGTAGGAGAGGGAGCAGGAGAGGGAGAGCAAGAGAGAGAGTGGGGATGGGAGAGGAGAGAGAGAGAGAGAGAGAGAGAGAGTAGGGGATGGGAGAGGAGAGAGAGAGTGAGAGAGAGAGTAGGGGATGGGAGAGGAGAGAGAGTGAGAGCTAGTAGGGGATGGGAGAGAGAGAGTGAGAGAGAGTAGGCAGTAGGAGAGGGAGTAGGAGAGGGAGAGTGAGAGAGAGAGTAGGGGATGGGAGAGGAGAGAGCAGAGAGAGTAGGGGATGGGAGAGGAGAGAGAGAAAGAGAGAGTAGGGGAAGGGAGAGGACAGAGAGAGTGGAGAGAAGGGGATGAGAGAGGAGAGGGAGTGAGAGAGTAGGGGATGGGAGAGAGAGTGAGAGAGAGTAGGCAATAGGAAAGGGAGTAGGAGAGGGAAAGTGAGAGAGAGAGAGTAGGGAGAGAGAGAGTAGGGGATAGGGGATGGTGGGATAGGGAGAGACATATTTTCACATTGTGTGTATGCACTATAGTGCATATGTGCTTTATAGTGTGTATGCACTATAGTGTGTATGCACTATAGTGTGTACACACTATGTGAAATCACCAAAAAATGGTCATAAAGCAAGTTTGGATCCCTACTGATCCATATTCTTCTTTTTGTCTGTTGTGCATTCTATTGTTCCGACATAAAACATGGGTTTCAAGCTGTTGGAAGTTAGAAAACACTATTTGAAGACTTTTTGAAGCTAGAAAATACCAAATTCAATTATTAGATATGCTATTTGAAGGCTTTTTGAATATTCTTTCTATAGAAAAGGTTAGTGAAATCCTTTTTAAATATTGTCTATTGATATATAGAGACAAATTTGATTATAATTTGACATGTTTAATATATAGTGAATTAATTGAAATTTGTATGTTTAAATGAATTGTTATTTGGAAATGGTTAGAAATTTGGCAAGTTGTTTAATACATATTGTGTATTCATTGAAATAATTGTAATTTTTATATGTATTTGAATGATTTGTAATTTACAAATTATAAGTAATTCAGATGTTTGAATAATTTGACATATAGAAATCATCATCATGCCAAGGAAGAAACCAAAAACTCAAAGGAAGAGAGGGAGACAAATTTGGCAATTAAAAGAGATAAAATGAAACTACTATGTGAACAAAGAAAATTGCAAAGCAATAATGAATAATTGACTTTCGAAGAGGAACAAGAACCACCAAACAAAGAAACAAAGAGGAAGAATTGGAAAGAAAAAGAGAACGAATGAGACTATTATGCTCAAGAAGACAATTGAATTGTGAAGCTACACCATCTTCCAATGTTGGAGTCATATCATCCTCTCATGTCGAAGAGACACCAATTTGTAGATCCAATGATGTACACCTCTATCATGTCATGTTGAAGGTAGGTGATATTCCATTTTTTACATCTTAAGTCCAAGGCACGTCATCTTTGGTTCAAGGTACACAAAACACTCAACCTTGTGTTGATCTTGAAGATGTTGAGGGAATGAAACAGATTATAACACCTTGTAGAATTCATTTTAGGAGACCAGAATATTTGATTGATATTGATACTAACATTTTGAAATCAATGCCTAACAAGTTTAGCAAGTGCACTTGTCAAATAAAATTTAATAGTATGTGGAGATTATTCTTTGAAGAATTAAATATTACAAGTCAATGCCAATTATTTTTTGAAATGATGAGGAATTTGAAATTTAAGCCTATCATGGAGATTCTTGGGCTAAGAACGGTGGATGATTCAAATGAAAAAAACATTGTAAAGAATTTAATGAGTGCTTATGAAAAAGTGGATTTTAAATCATGCACCAAAGATAGTAATATCACAAGACAAGTACTTACATCAACAATAGTAAGTACCCAAATGAAGAAAGCTTGACTCATGAGAAAGACAAGCAAAACATTGAAAATTGGTAGAGGTACTCTAAGGAGAGCCATTCTAAGTCATGAGAGATTGGAAGATCCAACAAAAAATGAATTATGGACATTTAGCAGTAGACTATCACAAAAGATAAAGAAATTAGTGAAGCTTTGAAATCATTGATTGAAATTTTTTAGAAAAATAACACGTGTTTTCCCTAATGAAAGAGATGTTGTAAGAAGGAGGATTGGTAGCCAAAATTGAAACCCACATGCGAAACATTTTTTGGACTCAACTTAGACACAATTTTTGCAAAATTTATTGGTATGTATCCTCAAATTTGAATAAGTCAAAGATTTTTTGAGATGGATAAACATTTTTATGTGAAGATAAATCACACACACAACTTGTTGTTATAGGATACATATTGAATTTTCTAACCATTTTGATGTTTTTAGGCATATATGTGTGTTTTTGCATTATAGGTTTGTTTTATAGGATTATGATATGAATGAGCCACCAAGATCTTCAAGGGAATTCATATCCAACATTTTATGTGAAATAGGAGATGGCCAACAATTTTACAAGACATCATGTTGGGATGGTACATGCTTATTTTATATTTCTTTACAACTTTTATCAACTTGTGAACATATGGATAGTACACATGCAATTGAAAATGAAATAGTAGATTCCGAAAAAATTTAAGATAGTGACATATGCTCTAAAAGATGGGAAATGGGGTAAAAGATGTGATTTAGTCATTGAAAAGATTCCAGTGTATGAGTTCATGAAGATTTTTCATGAAAAGATTATTTATGAGTATGCAAGGCATACACATAGAGCTCGATGGCTTGATTTGCAATTTAAGTTGTGAAAGGATATTTTTCCATTGGATATCATTATTTTGATTGTAGACTTCATAGAGAACTACACACTACAATCACAAAATGAGGTGTGAGCACAGTATTATACTTCTTAATAGGTTTCCATATTTGTTCACATAACATTCATGCATTCACCTACAAGTACAGAGGATGATAAGAATATTTTGAGGGAGTACCATTTTTACATTAGCGATGATCGATCACATTCTATGGAGTTTGTACATGGTTTTTTTCAACTATTTTATAGAGATTTGACTAACAAGAGCATACCATATCATCAGCGCATTATTTGATCAGACAATTGTGCATCTCAATTCAAGAATGCATAGATGTTCTATTAGTTGAGTAGGATGCACAGGTTGTGTAGAATTCAATATATGTGGAATTTCACAAAGGCTGGTCATGGAAAGGGACAACACGATGGTGCAGGCTAATGCATCAAAAGGGCCTTAGCTCATGAAGAACTAAAGGAAAAAGATGGAGCAATATTGACAAATGTAAAATTCATCATCCAATGGTGTAAGGCTACAATGGGTCTAGGTAAGGAAGGTGAGTCTATAGTTTGTAGATTTTTTTGGTTGATAGATAATACTAACATTATACCATATGAGGATTGTTAAACACTAACATCTCAAGTGAGTTGCACTCTTTTAGAAGCTCTAATGTAGTTTCATGGAGTATCCACATAAAAAAAATGGCATGCTATTGTCCATCATGTGTAGAGGAAAATTAGGATGACTGTGAGTCAACTAAATGGGTGGACAAATGGGATATACTGGTTTTGGACCCAATTGACACCTATCGTCCCCCACAAGCATTCGAAATGATAGAGATGGATTCGTCTAATGACTTTGACCACTTGTTTGATCTAGTGCAACCTAGTAATATATATTTATATATCTTTGTAATTTCAATATATAACTTTATAACTTTTACTTAAGTATTTTTTGAATTAATGACCACATTTTGTACATTTATTACTGCAAGCCATGTTTTTGTTGTTATTGCACCTAAAGACAATGAAGAAGAGATAGATTATTATTTGTATTGTTGTGTCCAAGCCAAAAAAAAAATTTGGATCACTCAATTATAGATGGTGAAGGTTTAAAGTACCATATAGTTGTAGTGGTTGTAATTGGCACATGGCTTAACTGATATTCTATGAAGAACCCTAACTTATGGTTATTTGGGGATTGGAAAATAGAGAGGAAGATTCTTCATTATTCAAACCTTGTCACATCAAATATCCACTTCATAAAATATGGTGGAAAACCATATAATAAGACTCTTTGGAAAGTTTGTGAGTCAGACCACGAGGCAATACTTGAGACATTAAAATATAGAGCAGATTCAGTTAGTTCATTAGATTGAATAGGGAGAGAGGGAGAGAGAGAAAGACTGGTCAATTGGATCCTTGGTGTCATCATAAGCTAGGATACCAAATTGAAAAAAAGGTCAAATTTGAGGAATTTGAGTTATTTTGTATGCAATAAGGAGTTTTTAGGTCTTTAGATAGTTTTAAATGCCTTGGGGTATTTGGGAAAAGATTTAGGTGTCTAGGAGGTTATTAAAGCAAAAATGTCAATGTTGTCATGCAAAGAAAATGCAAAATGACAACTTTTCTTTCTAAATAATTGAAATGGAAGTTGAACATTGGCATAACTATTTGAATGATGGTTATGACCATTGTAGGCAAGGAATACGTGTTTAAAAATGTTCTACATAGAGAGGACAACATAGTTGTACAGATTGGTGAAGATTTACATGAATAAAACTCTAATTTTCTATCCTTTTCTCTATTTTTCTGAGTTTTATGGACATGTATGGATTGGAGAAGGAGATCAACTAACATGGTTGGATAGCTTGATGAACTAGGTTTCATTTGTATTTGGTTTGAAGGTTATATCATTTCATTTTCTTAAGTTATTGCAGATTTTGTGAAGGTTGTGTATTTGGGCCTAAATTCAAGGGTTTTGGCAAACATGTGCCTCTAACTTGCAAACCCAAGGTTGGAATTTAATGCCTCTTTTGGGGATGCAAGTTATGGGAGTATACTTTGATATGGCTAGGTTTTAGACCTAGAGGAATTGGTTTGATATTTTTACCAGCTGGCCCTAGGTTGAACATCTCTATGTGTTCATCCAAGAATCAAAGAAGAAGTGGCATTTAGGTTTCCAAACTGATTTCTTGAACCTAGGTGAAGGGCGAAATGGTTTTTTAGGAAGGAGAGGGAGATTTCCATGGGGTTGAGTTTCTTCTATGAACCCATCTTCAAGCACTTGCTTCGGAAACCTAGCCTAATTAGGCCTATTAGGTCCGTAGACTAAAGTGGAGTTTGGCTATGCTAGAATGGAGTCAACCCTTGATCCTTTGGAGTCTTCAAAACTAGTAAAAATATATTTGAAAAGGTGATAAGTTGGCCTTATCCTTTGGAAACTTTGGAAGTTTTCCAAGGAAAACTAAATTTTGACCTACTAGGATTTCTAGGCCTAAGTTAGGGATATTGATCCTTTGAAGGTGTTGGGACCTTGAAAGTGCATGAATCCTAGTGGTTTAGTCCTAGAAATGCTGAATCAAGTCTAAGTTTGAAGTCTTGAAACCTTTTTACATATTTTTCCTTAATTGGCCTAGTTGAGGGCAAGTGTCCCTAAAGCCATATTTTGATCCAAGTTTGCCAAGAGCCCTAGGAAAAGGGAAGGACCTTAGGAGAGTGGAGTCCACTTGGATAAGTAAAATTCATCATTTAGCAAAGGCTAGTAACCAAGACATCATCCTAAAGTGGGTTCAAGTACCCTAAGAGCTTAAAGAACCAAGTGACAAAAGTAGGTTGTATGCTTTGCATTAATAAGGGTCATTAGACCTAGGTGTGATAGCTAGGGTGTAGGAAGTCACAATGTATTTGAAAGAGTCACTAATTGGCCTAAACATCAATTCATACCTTACCATAGGGCAATGAGAAAATTAAGGGATCAGTCTCTAGCTTAGGGAAGGGTCCTTAGCATGGAATTGCTAAGGGATAGCCCATTTAACAAGTGGGAAGTGTAAGAAAGTATTTTGCATGTAGTAGAAGTTTGAACTATATAGGTGGTGATAGAAAAGATTAAAGAACATATGGAGCAAGTTAATTGAACAACGCACATATTGTTTCATCTTAAATAATAAAGTATATTGAGATCTGACTTTCTTTAAAAGGGTTCAAAGGTAGATTGAAGATCATCATCAACATTATTTTTGTTTAACATAACCTTTCAATATGTTGCTCTTGATTTTTGCTTGGTAAGAATTAAGTATAAATCTATAGAAAAATCCATTTGCATTGTGTCTCATGTCTCTTAGTGGTGTAGGAGCACTCTCACATGGAATGATGAAATAAGGGTGTTTCAGCCTCTTAGGTTCACCTTTAGCCCTTTTGTGTAGCCCATTAGCAATTTGGGTATATTATGAACTCGTTGATCAATGAGGTTACAAGGGCACAATTTATGTAATTTGAATGCATATACTTATAACCTAGGGTCTAGTAGTTTTTTTGGGTCAATATAGACTCATTTGAATGGCTAAAATGCCTTTTAGGCTCTAAAACATTTTTAAAAATACATTAAAAGTGCAAAAGTTGCTATGCAACTTTGCAACTTTGCAACTTTTTGCATAACTAAGCAAAAATGCTTCTAATCTTTCCTCTAATGGTCACAACCTTTCAAATATGGTTGGATCAGTTGGGGAAGACCTTCATATAGCCCTTTCAGGTGGGTGGAAGGTACAATGTACATTTTTGGCATTGAAATCAATAAAAAGAACCTTATTTTCTACATTCTAGGCCATTTTTCTGCCTAGGGATCTATGCTTGGTATAGTTAGATAGATATTTAAATCACACTTCTAATGCAATTGTTTTGAGGTCTTGAAATGTTGTAGAACTCAAGTTATTCCTATTTTAGTGCTAGCAGCCCAAAATTCAAGGGTTTCAAGGGTTTTGATTGAAATCAAGATATAATGTGAGATTCCACCATAGGAAAATTATGGCCTTTGGTGGAATCCTTGTATTTTTAATGCACTTTAAGATTCTTTTGGTTTTAGGTGATAAGATGCAAGGAGAAGGAAGAAACATGATGCCCTAGATGCATATACCTTGTATGCATCAATACACACACTTGTTGTCCTAGCATTTTAAGGCCTCAAAACTCCATATTATGGTTTGTAACTTGGTAATTAGCACATTTAGATCATTCCTCAACATCTTCAATTGGTCTCATGTTTTTAGCATGTGTTTAAATGGTACCTACTTTATAAATGTGGCATAATTAGGCCTTGTGTCTAAATGTTGTTCCCATGGGTTTTGAAAATTTTTTTGCTAACAGGATCTCTCCACTTTGGAATCTGATAGTACATACAAAAAAGGAAGTAATCTTGGTTTTAGTCTTTTCTTTTCATGATAAGTGTAGAAGTTGCAAACCTAAGTCTCATTCCTTGGGCTATGAGGAATCCAAGAGGTTAGAAGGAACTATGTCCTTTTTGGTGCAGGAGCACCTAGGCTAACCTCTACTAGTTAGTCAATTTTGGCTTGTACTTGACTCTAGCCAAGTTAAGAAGTTAGTGTAATTTGGTTGAGGACCTTAGAAGGTCTTGTTTTATGTTGGCTAGGTGAATTAGTCACTAAGACTAAGGTCACACAAATAGCCTTTGTTAGTTGTCATTTAATTTCTTAATGTTAGGAGTTAGGGAGATTGAGTCATTAATATGTCTTAGGCCTAAGAATGGTTAATGGTTATTTTATAAATATGATGATCATGAATGATCTTGGATCCTCAGAATATGTGAGGATAAGAAGCCTATAATATAGGATTAAGGCATCTATCAAAGTTGCCAAGTGTTGTAAGAATGTTGTCATAACAACATTTTGCACTTATTGCAAATATTCCATGCAACATGGATAGCCTTGGATTCCTTTGATTGTGGGAGGTTATTTTCAACCAAATGGGACCTAGAATGGTGGAGAAGACACCTAATGGAGTTATGGCTCGAATCTCCAAGCATTGGTTGTATATTTGTAAAAAAGTTTTGAGTTAATGAAGTGCTGGAAAACTCTTTTTTTGAAGTGATATTTCAGTTTTTGAAGGAACAGTCATACTTGAAGCCAAAAACGTGTTGATACAGTGGTTGAGGCGTGTTCTATAGTCATTTTGAAGACTTTTTCATTTTATGTGTTAAGGGTTTAGAGTAGATTTATCATAGTTTTCAAGTTGTTTTAGTTCAGGCCTTTCTTTTGGTCACACTGTGACAGATTTTGTAAAAATGGCTCCCACATGAGTTTCAACCATGGAAACACTGAATAAGTGGTTGAATATTCAATTGGGGCCTCTGTACATATTTTATCTAAACTTAGGAATCATCATGAGAAAGGGAGCTAGCTTTATGATCAGGCCCTAGGCGAGTTTGACATACCCGGTTAGAGGCTTGACAGGGGGAAATCAAATCATTTCATGTGGGGAATGGGAAGTACAGCACGTCCCCAGGAATTTTTATGGTAGGTTTTCATGTTATTCATCCATCCTAAGCATTGGGAATTCGTACCAGTCCATTAGGATAGGTCTTGAGCATTTTTCATCAATCCTAGACAAACTGTCCTAGAAACTAGGCCTTTTAGCCCTGTTTCTCCTTGATATTAGGAAGGAGGCGTACGGTCACTTTGAGACCCAGAACCCTTAATGAAAGTTTTAAAACTTCCAAAAGGGTATCCAAATCAAGTTTTATTTTTCTAATTTTTTTGGGAAAAGTTTACTAGAAAGGGGGAAAACGGACTGGTAAAGGCTACTAGAAATAGGCTTATTTTTAAGATCTCTTTTGATGAAATCTTGAATCTGATAAACCCATGAGCCAAGAACCTTCCCAAATCAGTCAAATGGGATGGAATATGAATGAATTCAATGTGAAGAAGGTTCCCACAATGAAGTTTGAAATTTGTGAGGTTTTAGTGGATTTGGCACTTAGATCCATCTAAGTGAAAGTGAGAAAGAGAACCAAAATTAAGGTGTGGATCATCCAAGGTGGAGTTTTCGAGGTGTGACTCTTGTAGTAAAGAGTGAATAGGATTTAGTTAATGATCTAATCCTATTAGGAGATCCTATAGAAGCATAGGATACTAGGAGATAAGAGAAATCTCTTGGTGGGAGTGGAAAACTAAGCCTAGGAGTTTTATCTTACACCATATTGGTATCAAAGCTTGGTTGATCAAGCTTGTGGGTAATGCATCAATCTTCTGAATCAGTAGGAGAGAATACACCAGCCCAAGCCATGGTGACTAATACTGAACTAGCAAAGAAGGTTGAGGAACAAGAAGAGGATAACAAATTGTTAAGACAAAGAATAGCTCAAATGGAGCAGCACTTGGGTGAAGTCCAAGACAAAGCTGATAGGGTCAAAGAGAAGATTGACCTTGAAGAAGAAGTTGAAGCAAAGGAGAAGGAATTAGAGTTGGAGGAATAAGCACCAACTCCTGATCCTGTTCTTCCTGAAGAGCCATTCTTGAAAGCATTGAAGGCACTGAGTGGCAAGGCTTTAGAAGGTGTTCCACTTTTTAGTGGACAAATGGATCCAGATTCAGTTGTGGATTGGATAGACAGCATTGAGAACCATTTTGAATGTGATGGTATCTCTAAAGCACAAAAGGTAATGGTGTCCAAGTCTAGACTAAGAGGTTCAGCTCTTACTTGGTGGAAGTTTTTACAAACTGAGAGGGAAAAGGATGGTAAAGGTCCTATTGTGACATGGAAGGGTATGGTATCCAAAGTCAAGCAAACATATCTTCTTGATGACTATGAAGTTCAAATGCATAGAAGGAGACAAAATCTTAGGCAAAAAGATTTGGATGTCCAAGCATATACTGAGGAGTTTCAAAAATTGTGTTTGAGGTCCAAGGTGGTTGAAGATGAGAGCATCAAGCTAGCAAGGTATTTGAATGGCCTCAAATGGTCTATTCAAGAAGAGATGAGCCTAGTGAACTTCAAATCCATTAGGCAATGCTATCAAATGGCCTTGAAGATAGAGGAAAAGAGCAAGAGAAAGCAAGATAGCTCCAAAGGTAAAGGCAAAGGAAAAGATACCAAAGGTCAAAGAGGTGGCTATGGTGGAAGAATTTCTGATTCTCGAGCTCAAGGTGAGGTAAAATTCAGTGAGCAGCAAGAAGGAAGCTCAAGTAGAGGTGGTAGAGGAAGGAATTCTAACTCTAACTTTAGAGGAAGAAGTGGTGGTTCTTCACAAAGAGGAAGAGGCAATTATTTTTCCAATATGAAGTGCTACCATTGCAATCAAATGGGGCACCCTGCCTATAGATGCCCTGAGAAAGGTGGCTCATCACAAGGAGGTGATAAGAGAGCTAACCTTGTTCATGAAGACACTAATGCAGCAGATAAACATTCTGAGATTCCATTAAATTCAGAGGAAGGGGAGAACCTCATGATGAGGAGAACTCTAATCAAGGAACCGGTGAAGGAGGAGCCAAGCCAAAGAAGATCTTTGTTTAGAATCAAATGCAAGATAATGGGAAAAGTATGTAAGATCATTATTGATTCAGGCTCTACTGATAATATAGTGTCAGAAGAAGTAGTCAGCAAGCTCAAATTGAAAAGGATATCCCATACCAATCCTTACAAGGTTACTTGGCTCAATAAGGGTCAACATGTGTTAGTAAATGAACAAGCATGGGTGGAGTTCTCCATTGGAAGGTACAAAGACAAAGTTTTATGTGATGTGTTGCCTATGGATGCGTGTCATTTGCTCCTAGGTAGACCTTGGCAATTTGACCATCAAGCCATACATGATGGAGGAAAGAATTCTTATTCTTTCAAGAAGGATAATACTACCTACAAAATTCAGTCATTGTTGGAGGATGCTGAAGTAAGGACAGCAAGTCCAAATGTTCTTATGGTAGGTGAAAAAGAGTTCCTACAAACCATGGAAGAAGGTGAAGGTATAGGGTATGCATTGATGTTGAAACCAAGAGAAGGAGATGAAGACAAGGTGACTAAGAAGACTGAATTACCAAAGGAGATTCAAGGTATGTTGCAGACTTACCAAGGCATTGTAAGTGATGGTCAACCTTCAGCCTTGCCTCCTCAAAGAGCCATAAGTCATAGGATAGAACTTATCCCAGGAGCTACCCTACCTAACAAAGCAGCCTATAAGATGACCCCTCAACAAAATGAGGAAATAGCAAGGCAAATACAAGAGCTCTTAGATCAAGGCCTAATTAGAAAGAGTATTAGTCCATGTGTTGTACCCACCGTACTTGCACCTAAGAAGGGAGGAAATTGGAGGCTATGTACTGATTCAAGGGCTATCAATAGGATAACCATAAGGTATAGGTTCCCTATTCCTAGGATTGAAGACTTAATGGATTGTTTAGGTGAAGCAAAGTACTATAGCAAGATAGACTTGAAGAGTGGCTATCACCAAATAAGAATCCATGAAGAAGATGAGTGGAAGACAGCCTTCAAGACTAATGAAGGACTGTATGAATGGCTTGTCATGCCATTTGGATTGTCAAATGCCCCCTCTACATTCATGAGGCTCATGAATGAAATACTCAAGGACTACATAGGCAAGTTTGTAGTTGTATATCTAGATGATATACTAATTTTTAGCAAGACAAAGAGTGAGCATTTGAAACATCTTGATATTGTCTTCAAGAAGCTGCATGAAGAGAAGTTGATGATCAATTTGGAGAAGTGTGAGTTCATCAAATCAGAATTGGTATATCTTGGGTTTGTTTTATCTCATGGCAATCTGAAAATGGATAAGAGCAAGGTAGAGGCTATCATGAATTGGCCTACTCCAAGGTCAGCAACTGAGGTAAGGAGTTTTCATGGTCTTGCACAATACTATAGGAAGTTTATAAGACAATTTAGTGCAATTTGTGCTCCTATGTTGGATACTATCAAAGGAGGAATGAAAACCAAGTTTGTGTGGAATGAAGATGCTAACAAGAGCTTTGAGTTGTTGAAGGAAAGAATAGCTACCCAACCTGTTTTGGTGCTGCCAAGCTTTGAGAAGCTATTCACCATCGAATGTGATGCTAGCAATGTAGCAATTGGGGCTGTTCTAAGCCAAGAGGGTAGACCAGTGGCTTTCCATTCTGAGAAGTTAAGTGAGGCTAAGAGGAAATACTCCTCATATGACTTAGAGATGTATGCATTGGTCCAAGCTCTAAGAAAATGGAGGCATTACTTGCTCCCCAAGGAGTTCATTGTGTATTCAGACAATCAAGCACTTAGCTTCCTGAATTCACAAGAGAAGTTGAGTCACAAGCACATGAAGTGGGTTGAGTACCTACAAGCCTACACCTTCCATATCAAGCACAAGAAGGGTGTACTAAACAAGGTGGCTGATGCATTGTCAAGAAGAGCCCTCACACTACAAGAAATTCAATTGAAAAGCATGGGGATAGATCATTTCAAGGATCAATATGTAGATGATGAAGACTTTGCTAACATTTATAAGGTATGTGCTGAATACAAGAATCATTTTCATAGCAAATATGCTGATTATACTTTGCAAAGTGATCTCTTGTTCAAAGGGAATCAATTGTGTGTTCCTAGAGGTTCTATTAGAGAGAATTTAATTCAAGAAAAGCATAATGGTTCTTTGAGTGGTCACTTTGGGATCACTAAGACTCAAGACCTTGTTTCAAGGTTTTACTTTTGGCCTAGAATGAATCTTGATGTTAGGAGGTATGTGGAGAGTTGTGTAGTATGTCAAAAGGCCAAGGGCACTTCAACAAATGCTGGTCTTTACCAACCATTACCTATTCCTACTAGGCCATGGGAATGCTTAAGTATGGATTTTGTAGTTGGGTTACCCAAGACAAGACAAGGAATGGATAGTGTGTATGTGGTTGTGGATAGATTCAGCAAGATGGCTCACTTTGTGCCATGCAAGACTACAAATGATGCAAGTCAAATAGCATCTCTATTCTTCAAAGAGATAGTGAGAATACATGGACTACCAATCAGCATTGTTTCAGACAGAGACACAAAATTTATGAGTCATTTTTGGAAGACTCTTTGGCAAAGATTGGGAACTAACTTATCCTTTGGGTCAGCCTACCATCCCCAAATCGATGGTCAAACTGAGGTTGTTAATAGAAGTCTTGGAAACCTTCTAAGATGCCTAACTAAGGAGTATGGACAGCAATGGGATCAGTTGATTGGGCAAGCTGAATATGCCTATAATGACACCATAAATAGATCAACCGGGAAGAGTCCATTTGAAATTGTCTATGGCCTACATCCTAGAGGTGTCTATGAGTTGAGAGATTTAAAAGATGGAGTCAAGGCAAGTGCATATGCTGATGACTTTGCATTTGCTATGCAAGAAGTTCATGAAATAGTGAGAAAGACATTGACAGAGAACACCATAAAACATAAAGCCAAAGTGGATGAAAGTAGAAGGACAGTTGATTTTAATGTTGGTGACTTGGTTATGGTGCATCTCAACAAGTCAAGACTACAAAAAGGAGTCCCCCACAAGCTACAAATGAGAAGGATAGGACCCTATCCTATATTGGCTAAGTATGGTGACAATGCATTCAAGGTTGAACTGCCAGAAGACAGTGGACTGTCACCCATTTTTAATATTGCTGACTTAGTCCATTATAGAGGACCACAGCAAGACATGGATCAGACTCTTCATGAAGTGATCAGAGATGTGGAGGATCTCCAATTACCTACTGCTACAGTCATAGGCCCAGACATCATACTAGATACAAGAGTCTATAAAAAGACAAGGACTAAAGAGTACAAGGAGCATCTCATTAAAAGGCATGGACAGAATGATGCTGATGTTGTTTGGATAAAAGAATCAGAGTTCAAAAAGATGGGAGTTGATCCTAACATCATCAATCCAAGGGTGGATTGAACTACTTATCTTGGGGAGGATGGTGCAGGAGCACCTAGGCTAACCTCTACTAGTTAGTCAATTTTGGCTTGTACTTGACTCTAGCCAAGTTAAGAAGTTAGTGTAATTTGGTTGAGGACCTTAGAAGGTCTTGTTTTATGTTGGCTAGGTGAATTAGTCACTAAGACTAAGGTCACACAAATAGCCTTTGTTAGTTGTCATTTAATTTCTTAATGTTAGGAGTTAGGGAGATTGAGTCATTAATATGTCTTAGGCCTAAGAATGGTTAATGGTTATTTTATAAATATGATGATCATGAATGATCTTGGATCCTCAGAATATGTGAGGATAAGAAGCCTATAATATAGGATTAAGGCATCTATCAAAGTTGCCAAGTGTTGTAAGAATGTTGTCATAACAGCATTTTGCACTTATTGCAAATATTCCATGCAACATGGATAGCCTTGGATTCCTTTGATTGTGGGAGGTTATTTTTGACCAAATGGGACCTAGAATGGTGGAGAAGACACCTAATGGAGTTATGGCTCGAATCTCCAAGCATTGGTTGTATATTTGTAAAAAAGTTTTGAGTTAATGAAGTGCTGGAAAACTCTATTTTTGAAGTGATATTTCAGTTTTTGAAGGAACAGTCATACTTGAAGCCAAAAACGTGTTGATACAGTGGTTTAGGCGTGTTCTATAGTCATTTTGAAGACTTTTTCATTTTATGTGTTAAGGGTTTAGAGTAGATTTATCATAGTTTTCAAGTTGTTTTAGTTCAGGCCTTTCTTTTGGTCACACTGTGACAGATTTTGTAAAAATGGCTCCCACATGAGTTTCAACCATGGAAACACTGAATAAGTGGTTGAATATTCAAGTGGGACCTCTGTACATATTGTATCTAAACTTAGGAATCATCATGAGCAAGGGAGCTAGCTTTATGATCAGGCCCTAGGCGAGTTTGACATACCCGGTTAGAGGCTTGACAGGGGGAAATCAAATCATTTCATGTGGGGAATGGGAAGTACAGCACGTCCCCAGGAATTTTTATGGTAGGTTTTCATGTTATTCATCCATCCTAAGCATTGGGAAGTCGTACCAGTCCATTAGGATAGGTCTTGAGCATTTTTCATCAATCCTAGACAAACTGTCCTAGAAACTAGGCCTTTTAGCCCTGTTTCTCCTTGATATTAGGAAGGAGGCGTACGGTCACTTTGAGACCCAGAACCCTTAATGAAAGTTTTAAAACTTCCAAAAGGGTATCCAAATCAAGTTTTATTTTTCTGAGTTGTTTGGGAAAAGTTTACTAAAAAGGGGAAAAACGGACTGGTAAAGGCTACTAGAAATAGGCTTATTTTTAAGATCTCTTTTGATGAAATCTTGAATCTGATAAACCCATGAGCCAAGAACCTTCCCAAATCAGTCAAATGGGATGGAATATGAATGAATTCAATGTGAAGAAGGTTCTCACAATGAAGTTTGAAATTTGTGAGGTTTTAGTGGATTTGGCACTTAGATCCATCTAAGTGAAAGTGAGAAAGAGAACCAAAATTAAGGTGTGGATCATCCAAGGTGGAGTTTTCAAGGTGTGACTCTTGTAGTAAAGAGTGAATAGGATTTAGTTAATGATCTAATCCTATTAGGAGATCCTATAGAAGCATAGGATACTAGGAGATAAGAGAAATCTCTTGGTGGGAGTGGAAAACTAAGCCTAGGAGTTTTATCTTACACCACTTTTCTTAGTTTAGGGTCTTCAATTCCAGTCCATATGCCTATGCTGATGTAAGAACATCATTTCTTGAGTCTGAATTCTTAATTCCATGTCTGGTGTAGGTTTCTTATATTAAGCAATATTTATTGTCAAGGTGAAAGTGTGGGGTCTTGAGCCTTGTTTAGGTTGTCAAACCTTGTTAGGTTATTCTTGTAACTTGTACTCTCCCAATATACCTTGTTAGTACCCTTCTACTTGCATCACTTAGGCCCTTTTTCTTATTTCTTTGAATGCCCTTGCATTATCCTCATAGTTACTAGTGTATAGGTTGATATTTGAATCTTAGCATGTCAATAGTTTGTCTTAGTTCTCATATGTAGTCAAGGTCCTTGACATCAATTACAAGTCATAAGTTAGATGCATTAATAGAATGAAATTGGGTCTCACAAACTTTATTTCAAGTTTTCTCATGCCTAAGTGGTTGGTAGGCCTTAAGACCCAACCAATAAGTCATCCTTCTATGTTGATAGGCACGTATTGTAATCAAGTCTCTAGGAATTGATTGCAAGCTCTTTAAGCATCTTCATATACCATTGGGTTAAGTATTGCATCCCTAAAATCTAGTCTTGAAGACCTAATTTCATATCACCCTCTTAACACAATCATAGTTAAGTATTTGAGACTTGACTACATATCAACATGTATAGAACTTACAACTTGTAATGTAGCTCTAGGACTCAATTATATATTGTATTTCTTCTACACTTGCAATCAAGTATTTAGGATATGATTACATATCTTCTTTATAGATACTTGTAGGAAAAGTGATACAAAGCAAGATGGGCCCTTTTAAGTTCTATGACAAAATACTTCGAACAATGTGTTTTCCCAAAGGTTTCTGAATGCAACCTTAAGGTTTAAGTTTCCCAAATCAGATAAATGACTTATCAAAAGACTTCTTAGTAATATAATAGTTTTTAATACCCTAATACACCCTAAATAACTAGTTTACTAAATAAAAAGAGGCTATCTCTAAGGTAAACCAATCATCCCAGCCTACTAGGCCTACAAGCCCCAATTAGCCCTCAAATATTGTCCTCTTTCATTTTTCTCCACATTTTTCCATAACATCAAGAAAATAAATTGAAGATTAGGATACCCATTTTTCTTCTCTATAACATATCAAAAGATAAGGTATGGTTTTTTTGGACCAAGTCTCTACTGATACACTATGGGCCACTTTTAAAGCATAAAAACCCCTTCATTTACAAAGAAACTATATGAGATAATTATCCCCAAACCATATAACTTGGTAAAGTATCTTAATATGATCCTAAAGTTATTATTCTTCAATTGGATTGAACCCATAAATTCTCTATATGTGCTTTTTATGAAACCCTCATCAAACAAGGCTAAAAACTAGGGCCTATTCAAATGTGACCAAGAAATCAATTCCAAGACCTGTTAGTTGATCCTATACCATTTTTATGATGATTAACTTGATTTTTTTACATAAAACCATGGCCTCCTTTAGGCAGATCTCTTGTTGCTATACCTATGGCATCAAATTTAATGCATTTTCATGCACTCAAGCACTCCAAACTTGTCCAGTTGGATGATCATTTGCATCCTCTGACTGTTCCTTGCATTAGTATGCATAATTTCATATGATACATGTTAATAATCCATCCCCAAGTCATAGTTAGAATAGAAAGGGGATGGTTACATCATTTTTCTTGAAGGAAACTGGTGCAAGGCACCAAGGCAAATGGATAGTGGTCCTAGTTTTGGATTTGGAACATTAATAAGAATGTTGTAAAAAGACCAAAATGTAAGGTCAATTGGGCTCTAGGAGTCATTACAAGCTCGAGTGCCAAATTGTACCAATGGGTCAAAAATAAGCAATTTTGGTGGTTTTTAAATGCAAATAAGATTTTTGTGATCCTTAGAAGGTTTTAATGGTTCTTAGGGTCATTTGGTCATGTTGGCTCTTGATTTAATAGTTTTGTAAATAACCAAGAAACCAGACCAATGCATCTAAGTCTAGCAACTTCCTATGACGGATACACTTGACTACAATCTTAGGCCAACTTTAAGGTATAACTCCTTCTTCACTTCATGCTTTGCAAGACTTAGGTGGGTTAACCTTGAGGTTCTGAGATATGGTACCAATATAATTAAAACATAAATTTTAACCTATTTACTGCAGATAAAAACCCTTATATCTCCTAATAACTCATGAAACGACACAGATCTACAACAACTAAATGCAAATCTATGAATCTCATAAGTTGAGTGAGGGCATCACATTTAGCTCCTTCAACATGAAAGGGAAAGAACGTTTGATTTATAATGTTGAATTCAACAAACCCTCAGATAAGCAGCGGTAAGGCCTAATGATCCTGTAACTGACCAGTGCCTAATCCATTAGGCAAGTCCATGAATCAAATGCATATGTATGGATATCTGATACTTATTTATATATTTAGATATACGATCTATCTATTTACCTTGTAAATAGACATATGTGCTCAATCTAAACCTTATTGTTACATGATATCCCCATCAGTAAACTTACAACCCTGTTGATTTCCCTGAAGTATTTACATAACCCCTTGAGTTATAAGCAACACTGAACAACATACATCCTTAAGGGACTGCAACTACAACCTAAGCTCTTTGTTCAAAGGTTATAAAATATTGAAGATCACTAATAAAGGAGACAAGATTCAAGATGAAACTTGACCTGTTTTTCTTTGTATTAATTTCCTTGAAATAATACATTCATATGCATGAAATGAAAACACAGAAAACACCTAACATATTAGAACTATCTATATATTCCTTCCTACTACTATTCACACGAGAGAATTATGCTAAAAGAATGGTGTCACAATTATGGGAACACATCAAAAACTGGAACCAAAACCTGGTATCATAGCAGTGAGTGGTTTTTCTCCAAAAAATTGGAACTTGTACAAAGAGAAAGAAAGAGATAGATATAGGAATAAGAAAATTCTCAGATCTGATCAGGAGATGACAAGTGTCCCTTCAAAATTCCTTCCCAAGAAGCAAAAAAAGCCTCTCTCTAGTCTCTCTCTTCAACTACTAGAATCAAATCCCTTCATTTTGGCCTTCAAGTGCATCAAATATCTTAAAATTTTCATCATGAAAGAAAGTAACTAATTTTTAATGTCAAAGTAAATGCATGGTAAAAACTGAAAATCAGTTCAATGTGACCTCCAGAATGTAAAATAATCTTTTCCAACTTATTTTTACCACATCCAAGCTTCAAAAGGTCTTCAAATCTGCTCTTTAACAAACTCTAATTCTCAATCATCAAATTTTCTTGTTCTTCTACCAATGCCCCGAGAAACACAAATTGGCCTATAGCATGAACCGATGAATACCTGTGCACAAACTAACTTTAGAAATAGAAAATTTGGATTCTCCCTATTCTAGTGGTATATTGGAATGCCTATTTTGGATTTTAAAAATGCCCCTGTTATGGCCTTCTGAAGTTCAAGTTCTCAATCAGAGCTTCTCATTAAAAATTATAAAAATTTATCCTTATATATATAGTTTCAAACTATATGATAAGTCAAATTTTATTTTAAAAATTTTCCCCTGCACGTGAAAACATTGAGAGAAAAAAAAAAACTTTTATTTGAGACCTTTGAAATTTCCTAGCCTTTCAATCTAGGTCAAAGCTAGTTTGACCATCCTTAACACGTGGCAAATTCTTATTGGTTCTGACCTGCATAGCTAGGTGCCACATGTCACCATGTTATTGGTCCTACTCGCCACCACATCAATATGCCACATCATGGTCGCTATGTCACTATGTTAACTGGCATGCAACTTCGCCTTAGCGACATAGCGACATCCATTGGATCTACCACGTGGCATGATTTGGTTCATCGTTGCAAACTAATCACCACATCACAGCCTGCCTTGGAATATATGCCATGTGGCATCTCGTGGTTGCTTGATCATTGCCATGTCATCATCTTGTCACTGTCTGGCTGCCACTTGTCATTCAATAGCTCGTTGACACTGCCACATAGGACCCATACTATCTTGTCAAATTTTGAAGTTTTTTGGTGATTCTCTATGTCTCTAGCCAAGAAACCTAGAATTTTCTGGCTAGCAAGGTAGCAACTAGCCAGATTTTTGACTTTCTTGACATCTTCAATCTACTAACATCATCAATTTGTGCATGCATTTTTGTTTAAAATATTACCTCTTTTTGGCCGACCACTAGCCCCACCTTGCACCAAGCGGCTTCCAAAAGCCTTCTTCCTTTGAGACAATGTATTGGCAAAGATTTTTTTTTTTTAAACTTAAAAGTTTCATTTCCTAGCCAATATGGGATAATGATTTTAAACTACTCTTCCTGCTCTTTAACTGTGGAGTGCTTCAATTTTGCCTGGATTGGCACCTCCTTTAGCATGCAGATTCTCTTTGTGTTCTTAATAGCGGCCTGCTTCACTTGCCAGCCGACTATTGTTTTTAGATTGGGTGTGGCCTCTTTCAACACACCATGGCCTGCTCACGACTTCTACCTGCTCCTTTTAGCGAGTTCATTTGTCTTTTATATGTGAGTTTTTCCTTTTTTAATTGGTGTCTTGTTTCAATTTAAACACATTTTGCCTGCTCATGCCATAGGCTTCCCTTCTTTTAATCATGTGTTGCTCCTTTGCTTGAGAAAATTCTTTCTTTGAGCTTGGCATCCTTTTGCTCAATGGCATGGTTACCTTTCTTATAGTTGCATGAGATTCCTTGTTTGATGTTGTGTCTACTGGGCATCCCCTATTTTAATGGCGCGTTCATTTTAAAACATCTATCATCTTCATTCTTTTGACCTTTGAACCTACAACTCTCTTGCTTTGTTTGCGTAGGATCCTCTTTCTTATATGAGCTCTATTTTCTTCTATCATGGGGTTGCTTTAATCACGTGGGCTCCTTTCATTTTTTAGTGCCTTGGCATGAGGGACTTCTTCTTTGAAGTGGCTAGAGCTCCTTTTGTAATGCATTCTACTTTGTTCTTCCTTTACTGTAGTGTCTCCTTCTCACTTTATCCAACACCCGTGTCCTTCACAAGTGTGTGCACATGTCTACTTCAACTCAACAAATTGAAAGATCAATGTTGATTGGAGAGTTTGATTTCTGAATTTCCCATGCAAACAACTCAATCAAATCTATTTCCCTGACCTCAAATCTCTTTAATGCTTTATACTAAATGACTCCTTCCCATACTGGTGCAATATCTGGGAGAACTAAAGTAAAAGCTTCCTTTCCACATCCAACATTAGCAGCATAATCTAATATTCTTCCAATCAACATAAGGAGATAAAACTACTTATTCAATTGCATAACATCCACTCACATTGAAAAGAACCATTTATCAATGAGCAAATATTTCCATCCCTTATTTGATATTCTATAGTAATGTATCAAGATAAGTTTGAAACGTTGTCACATCTTTTGAACACCCCCAAATTCCAGCATCTTATCAATCTAGTGAAAATTAGTCGGGCCCCAAAGTGGGTCCGACTAAAAAAAAAATTGTTTCTGAACAACTGAACCATCAAACTAACCCACTAAGCATCTCAAACTGATTTAAATAAAATTTGATCACTGACTGACTGTTGAAGACTCATTTTATCACTTTCTGCAAACTGTTAGTGTGATGCCAGAAGGTCCTTTGAGTGGCCTTAAAAATTGATCAAATCACCTGATCGGGCTCTAGAATCTGACACACTGATTCTTTGTTCCACATACTTTTACCATGTTGAATCTGATCTCATGAAAAATTTAGGGTCAACAAATATTCACCGTCAAAGTTGGCTTCTTAAATTTACCTGCACATAAACATGTCAGAAAACAACAAACTGCATTCAGATTTGGCTTGAAAACTTGGCAAATGAGCACATGGGGAGATGAAAACTGAGACATTGGTTCACTATCACAAGGAGAGTATAAATTTTTGATTTGGGCTCATGACAAATAACAGGGCACAAATGGTGATCGGTCAAAGTGGGCTACTTGGATTTTCCAGATTGGAAATAATGGTAGAAAAGTGATTTTTGCAAACGGAATTGACCTGGAAAAGTGTGCATACGGATTTGTCATGACTTTAAAACTGGCAAACTTAAAGTATTTTTAGTGGAAAACACAATGGTACAATCTATTCAATCTTACCAATCATGTATCTTGAGTTATAACATCACCAACAGGGGTACCCATCAATCTGTAAATGCTAACACCAGTAAAACTTTAGAAATTTCATTTGGAATCGCATTTGAAAACTGATCGAACAGATTTGTCATAAGTTGAAACTTGAAACATAACAAGTCCCTAATGTCTAAAATGTAACGCAAAAGGAATTTTAGCATTTGGGTCAACTGGGTCAAAATTATAGCATGTCAAACAGGGCTTCCCAAAATTTTGAACATTTCATATTAACATGACAATGATAACTGACCAAATTTAAGGGATTTAAAACCTAGTCAAATGGATTTGAAATGACTCAAAATTTGAAACATAGGTTCTTAGGTATGGATATTAGATACTCCCAAAGCAAAAAGTCATGAAACATTTTTGGGTGCAAAATATTCAATCACAAACATAGCCTCCTATCACTGTTTAACACTTAGGGTAAAATGCAAATTTGAAATTTGCTCAAAACAAGACTTCACAGAATGGCTCAGAATGGCAATTTAATTTCATGGAATAGCTAGATGCACTAAATGGAAGGTGTTAGAAGCATTGAACACCTCTTAGGCCTCAAAGGTATAGTTGGGTACACATGCATTTATGGGCATTTATGGGACTTGATTTGACTCAAAATTCCAAATAGACGCTCAAAATGAGAACTCAATTTTGAGCGCCAAAAAATTCCTAGGTCTATAGGAAGTTAGTTGTCAAAAATTGTCAAGAATTGCAAAAATTGTCAAGCAAAATTGCAAAAATGTTGACAACTTTGCAATATGGTTGCAAAAATGGTTGTATGTTGGCATAACCATTTGAAATATGGTTATGACCATTGAAGACATAGAGTGTTGGCATTATGTTGTATTTGTCATTAGTAACAACAGTTATTCAATTTTGTATGTTCATCGAGCTCATCACTCAGTCTATAATTTATATTGAGCATTCAGTGGTTGCCCAATAAGCTCATCACTTAAGTAGTTCACACTGAGCATTCTTGAAGCTACCAAGTGAGTATGCAGTCTAGCAGTGTTTACCAAGCATACAGTTTTCATTGAGCTTCAAAGTGTCTACCAAGTTATCAGTTTGTGTGATGTGAAGCCAATGTCTCTCGAGTTATGGATGTGGTGTTTACCAAGTGACAGCAAGGTAAATGAAGGATTTAGTATCTATCGAGTGACACTATATCTATCGAGTCTCCAATGATTACCAAGTTTGAAGCTATGTTGTGTGACCAGTATAGATCATGCTTCTACTTCTACCAAGTGCATGATGATGTTGAGTAATTTAGTGGACATTGAGTATCAGAAGTTCATCAAGTCAGCTTCAAAACTTGAGTTTTCTATTGTTTGACTGACTCAGTAATATTTTGTTTACTTGTGTTTTAATTGACCTTGTATTTGTAAATATTGGAATGGTATATATATAATGCATTGTACCATTTGCAATAAATGGATGTATGAATGAGTATGCATGAAAATATCAAGGAATAGATATGTAATGCAAATCAACAGTAGAGCGGAGTATTCAACAAGGTCACCAAAGAGCAGCAAGGTTATATCAGTCACAAGAGGTGATCTGTACTTCAAGGATCTAATCAATAATCAAGATGTAAGTCAGATGTATTATTTCATCCTGACAGGTGAATCAGTTTTCCAAATCCTTTAACAGGGTAGACTTAGTAGTCTTTGTTTAAATCTCCTAACAGAGTGCATACTTTAGTGTATGTTTGTAAAACCTTTAACAAGGTGGATCTAGCAATCCAAATTGCTCTTAATAGGGTAGATCATCTGAAGTGGTCAATGTAAGCCCTAACAGGCCAACTTTATTCTATAGTAGTGAAGTTTTGTGGATATCATCCCCACCCCAATTTTACTTTCTATTTGGAAGGTTTCTAGGTCACCAAAATACTATGGTCATGTGTTATGAATGTTTATCTTTCTCTTGTATGTAGTAGATTAGATGGATTAATGATGAATGGATTAAATGCTAAATTAATTTTTTTTAAATTGAGGTTATTGATGCACCCCTCCCCTCTCAGTAACCTAGCTAGTCTTGATTATTTTCAACAATTGGTATCAGAGCTTTGTGGTTCTTAGGATAAAGTTTGATAGCTTGAGCAAAGATCAAGGAAAATGGAGATATTTAGACTTGATAAAGCTATTGATAATGAGAAGCTAGATCTGGAGATGACCATAGCTCAATTCAAGGAAGCAAAAGAGCATCTTTCCCAATCCCTGAAAAGAAGGAAGTAACTTGTAAAACAAATGAATGACCATCAGTATGTTGAAGAAAAGATTGAAGACTTTTTTCCCTCAAGCAATTCAAATGAAGAAAATGAGGAAATCAAAGAACTCCTAGAAAGGAATAGCTCTCTGGAAGAAGAGGTAAGAAAATTGAAAAGAGAACAAGAAATTCAATCAATAAGAATGTGTGAAATCTTGGAACAAAGGAATAAGGCAAGTGAAGACTTGGAGGAAAGAAATAATGCAAATCAAAATCAATCCCTTTAGCAAGAAATTCTTATCAATTAGCTCTCTAATGCAAATGAGGAAATCATGAATCTGAGATCTAAAAATGAAAGCTTAAGGAATGATCTAATCACTAAAAGATTGAAAACTGATCTAATTTTTGAAAAGAAACTTAATGAAAGGATGATGAAATCCCAAGCAGATATGGATCAATTGAATTATCAAAGTAAGTAGAATCTTCATAGGCAAAAAGGTAAAGCAGGACTTCGATACAAAGAAGAAGGTGAATCCTCCAAGCAATGTGCCCAAAGGAATCAAAGACCTACTTGCAATCACTGTGGTAAGTTAGGTCATACATCAAACAAATGTTGGAGCAATGGAAAGACAAAATTCAATGGAAAATGCTACAACTACAATCAACATGGTCATAGAGCTAATGAATTCAAGGAGAAACCAAAATTTGAAGGTAAATGTCATAAATGCAAGAAACAAGGTCACAAGGCAAATGAATGCAGATCCAAACCATTCAATCCAACTGAACAACTTGTAAAGGCAATATTTGGTTGGAACTACAATACCTAGTGTAGATGTCACTATTGTGGGGAATATGGACACATTGGCATAAATTGTGCAAGGCATCACTTGAGAAAGAGAGATACAATTATAAGATGTTATACATGCACTGGACTTGGTCATATAGCTAAGAATTGCATGAACATAGGAAAGGTTGAAGATGAGAAGAAAGCTAAAGCTAATAACATCAGGAAATAGATGAGACAAAAATGTATTCCTAAATCTATCGAGCAAAATAGTTTAAATGATGACCATGTCACTCAAGAAGTGGGTGACTCCACCATTTCCAATTAGATTCTTTAAAGGAGGAATTGGAACTATATCTTTAAGTCATATCTGAAGTAGTTCCAAATGAAAAAATATAGAAGATCCAAATCAGTATTTTAGATATAAAGGGGTCATAAGAAATTAGCATTCACTGAGCAAGGTTGGTCATAGACTCAATCGAGCTAGGTTGGGATTAATGAAAGTTTTGTTCGATCACCATGTCACAAGTTTCTACCAAGCTAGTGAGTGGATGACAGTCTATCATGCACTATGTCATTATGGTACCTAGCATTAGTAGAGGAATTTTTATCAAAAAGGGAAAAATTCAACTTCATCTTTCATCACAACTTCAGAATACACAGAGCTAAGCAATTCCAATGCATCCAAGCAATTTCAAGCAAATTTCCAACGAAGAATTTGTTTGAAAATTTTCTATTATTTATTGAGCAGCGATGGCATCCAGAAGTAGTAGCAGCAACAAGGAAAAAAAAGGATTTGAAATGTTGGTTAAAGATTTCGAATGGAAAGCACCCAACTTCAAGATAGTACCAGTAGTTGCAGAGTCACTAGACCCTAATGGAGCTCAATCACAAATCCCTCCAAAGGTACTTCTAATTAATGACATTTGCACTCATTTTAAGTGTTCTGTTCAAGAGATTGGAACCCTAGAGATGGATAGTTCCCTAGAAGAAATTTGTGTTGATGGTTCATTGAAACCTGAGCATGAGCATCTAGAAACCAAAGGATTAACCCATATCTCGCATATGTCAAGGAGATTTCAGATAAGTGGATTAGGTACATTCTCAGTCGTGTGCAAAATGGACAATTATGGTTAGAGCAGCCTATATTGATCACAAAGAAAATGATTCACAAGGTTATGGGTCTTCCCATGCTGAGCAAAGCCAAATCTACCAAAACCCTAGATGAGGATGAACTTCAAAACAAAACCCTAGTTGAGTGGGATGGAAAAGGTTTGAAAATTAGCATTGTTTCTAATGTTGAATTGAGATTTGGCATTCACATAATTGCACACAAGATTTACAGCTCCATTTGAATAGTGTGTTGTGTCAGGCAATCAATTTAGCATATAAGGTTGTGAAGAAGAACATGGAATTTGATCTATCAGAATTATTGTTAAAGTAATTGAACAAAAATATGGATAGTATTAGGACATCAAAGCATAACTCCTACATATTTGGTTCTTTGTTGATATGTCTTTTCTTTTATGTCCAAAAGTTTTTCCCATCAAAAGGTTCTGTTGTATGGAGAAAAGATGTTCCAATTTTGTATCAGATTAATGAATTCATTGCAAAATGGGTATAAATTTTGATAGCATTATGGATAACTACTTTGAAGATTTCAAGGAAAAGATGATCAACAGGTTCAAAATTCCACCCAAGCTTGTTGAAGACTACAAAGATGATGTATGTTCTATGGATGATTGTGATAGAGTGAATATTCAGGTGGTTAGACCTAGAGTTGCATGGGTGAAACCTCTTCCCTATGAGGTTAATATTGATGAAACTAGAGACATCATTGAAGCATTGGTAAATGAACTAGTTGATCCTAAGCTACTAGTTTTTGGAACATATGATGAAACCAAAGCTAGAATTGAGCTTGAAATCAAGCTACCCCAAGTAATTAGCAAAGGTAAGAGGAAGGTAGCCAAGCCGAAAATTGTAAGTGCTCCTCTAATGCTTACTGATGGTAAAGGTGAAGATATTGAGGAATTAGAAGAACAAGAACAAGAACAAGAATCTGAGAAGGAGGAAGAGCCAACAAAGAAGAAGGGCAAGGTAACCATTACCAAGCCACCCAAATCCTCCATTATAGTATTCATAAGAAGGTCCAAAAGGAAAGGAGATAGTGAAGTTGTGCCTGTTAAGCCCCCTCCCACATTTCAAGAAAGACTCAATTAGTTGAGAGTAGGTGCTGGAATCAATAATTTCAAAGCACTCAAGTATGAATCCAAAACTCTAGCAGAGCAGAAGGATGTTGAAGATCTAATCATGGACAAGCTAGGAAGATGGAAATTCTCTCTTGATTAGTTTTCTTCACAAATCCCTATAGTATTGTTAGATAAAGTCAAGGTTAGGTGGAAATTAGCTAAGAAGACAACTAAGGACATATTTGAGCAAACCTTGAGAAAATTGCTACCAAATCTTTCAAATACAGAGGTGAAGGCAGCCATTAAAAATAATGAAGAGAAAATGATGATGAGATTCCATACTTGTCTAATTTTGATAAAGGAAATTGAACATGTAATCAAGGATGCCACATCTATCGACTGAGAAAACCCAGTGATGATCTAGTAGAGATCAATGATGATGATGATGACAATGACAATGAAGAAGAGGACAACACTCCTTATGTCACTTTCAATGTTGAAGATTATCAGGCATTGAAGGATGACGATGAAGAGAAAGAGGAAGAAGCTAAAGAGGAAGACAAGGAAGAAGATGAAGAAAGTGATCCAATGAGAATAGTAGTAGAATTCATTGCTTCCCTTCCTCATTCTTCACCCAAAACTACTACATCATCAAGGTTGGAGTGAGTTTTAGAAAGTATGATTGCAACCACCTTAGCTATGTCATCTACACAATCATTATTTGCCACCTCACAGCTCCAAGTATCTACAATGGAAGTGTCTACCACTTCATCTACCAATCTGTAGTCCTCTTTATTAGCACCTGAGTCTACAACTTCAGTAGTGTGTGAAGCACCCAGTTCTACAATTGTGCCAACTTCATCAACATAATGTATAGTAAGTTTACCATTATGTTCTACAATTTTGTCCACTATAGCTTTAATAATACCAACTTTTGTTCTAGTCAGTTCTTCAATTATAAGTACTCAAATTTGTGTTCCACCTATTGTTACTTCATTTTAGGGTAGCACATCAGTTTTGGATACAATCGACACTTCTTTCAGTTTTCCATCAGTTGGACCATTCAATTTGTTACTGCAAGTCAAACAATTTCTACTATTGTTTTCATTTCTAAGTCCAAGGAAGTAAGCTCAGAAGTTAAACCAAAGACTCCTCTAAAACTTCTTCTTACTAGGAAGGAAATTGATGAAGACATTGACTTGGACAAGGAAATTGTCATACTCAAGTTGGATCTAGACACTGCCACAATTGATGAAATGAGACTGGTTAGTCAACTTTTGGAGCAAAAAGAAAGGCAAAAACAATTAAGAGCTGAAAGAGATAGAGAATTTACAATAATTGAAAATGCTAAAAATATAATAACTAAGGCTGTAGGTGTTGATGTGGATTCATCTCAACACATTTTGTTGCAATTAGAAGAAGCTATAAATAAGTTCAATGAGGATACTTCTAGCTAAGAAAATCTTATTGAGAAGGTATAGAAGGAGTTTGATAATAAGGTGCTTGAGCATATTGCTCAGCTCATTTCCATTAACCAAGTAGAGCTATCTACAATTTTGAGCAATCTTGAACAATCTTTCACCAATGTGACATCACTTTTTGGCAAGTTATGTAATGTTACTGAGTTTACAAAGGAAATCAAAGAAAAATTGAGTAAGATTGATGTATATATGAAGGCAAGTGCTTAAAGGCTACAACTTGACCCTTGTTCAAGCTCATCACATCACATGAAGGTGACATTTTTGTCAGAAATGCAAGCAGAATTGCTAAGAGAGGAAGCTAGTATTAGTTCTACATTGATAGATATCCAAAATATGATCCTTACAGTTAGGGACTCAATGTAGAAACACATTGCATATTCAAAAACATTGGTCTAGGATAACAATTTTTCCATAGCAGATCATATGATTGAACTTTCTATAGAAGTTCAAGTGGTACTCTCCACCTGCAAAATTTTGCAAGACATCTAGGATAAGACATTGGCTCTTATTCTCAAGGTACACTTTGAATTTCTCTCACATTTTGGTGTCTCTATTTGAATATTTTCATAAACTCTTTGACATTATTGTCAAAAAGAGGGAGTAAGTCTTAAGAGACTTGTGGAGAAAGTAAATTGATTTATGTATAGAATAAAAAGGATGAAAGGATATGTATATATATTATGACATATGTATGGGGGAGAATATGTAAAAATGTATGTACAGCAGCTCAACAAAGATCAATTTTGAAAAATCAAAAATTAGTATGTCAGTGTACATAAGGCTCATAAGTGTTTTTTTCACTAATGCTGAAGGGGGAGATTGTTGGCATTGTGTTGTATTTTGATTAGTAACAACACTTATTCGATTATATATGTTCATCAAGCTCATCACTCAGTCTACAATTTATATAGAGCATTTAGTGGTTGCCAAGTAAGTTCATCACTTAAGCAGTTCACATCGAGCATTCTTGAAGCTACCGAGTGAGTATGCAGTCTAGTAGTGTTTACAGAGCATACAATTATCACCGAGCAAATAGTGGTCACCGATCTTCATAGTGTCTACTGAGTTATCAATTTGTGTGATGTGAAGCCAGTGTCTACCAAGTGATGGATGTGTAGTGTTTACCAAGTGATAGCAAGGTAAACAAAGGATTTAGTATCTACTGAGTGACACTATATCTGTCGAGTCTCCAATGGTTACCGAGTTTGAAGCTATATTGTGTGACTAATATGGACCGTGAATCTACTTCTACTAAGTGCATGACAATGCTAAGTAATGCAGTGGATGCCGAGTATCAGAAGTTCACTAAGTAAGCTTTAGAACCTGAGTTTTCTACTATTTGGCCAACTCAGTAATATTTTGTTTACATGTGTTTTAGCTGACCTTGTATTTGTAAATATTGGAATGGTATATATGTAATGTATTGTACCATTTGAAATTTATGGATGTATGAATGAGTATGCATGAGAATATCAAGGAATGGAAATGTAATGTGAATCAACAATAGAGTAGAGTATTTAACAAGGTCGTCAAGGAGTGAAAAAGTTATATCAGTCATAAGAGGTGATCTATACTTCAAGGATCTAATTAGAAATCAAGTTGTAAGTCAGATCCACTATTTCATCCTAATAGGTGAATCTGCTTTCATAATCCTTTAATAGGGTAGACTTAATAGTCTTTGTTTCCATTTCCTAATAGGGTGCATACTTCATTGTATGTTTGTAAGACCTTTAACAAGGTGGATCTAGCAATCCAAATTGCTCTTAATAGGGCAGATAATTAGAAGTGGTCAATGTAAGCCCTAATAGGCCAACTTTATACTGCAGTAGTGAAGTTTTGTGGGTATCATCCCCACCCCTATTTTACTTTTTATTTGGAAGGTTTCTAGGTAACCAAAATACTATGTTCATGTGTTATGAATGTTTATCTTTCTCATATATGTAGTAGATTAGATGGATTAATGATGAATGGATTAAGTGTTGAATTAATTTAAATTTTTTTTGAGGTTATTGATTCACCCCTCCCCTCTCAGTAACCTACCTAGTCTTGATTATTTATAACATAGAGGACATGTTTAAATATGTTGTACATGGAGAGGATAACATGATGGTATGGACTAGTGAACATTTACATGAATACAACTCTGATTTTCTACAATTTTCATTATTTTTCCATGTTGTACAAAACTATACATATTGGAAGAAGGGATTAATTGACATGGTTGGATATCCTGATGAACTAGGCTTCATTTTCTTTTGGTTTTAAGGATTTATCTTTCCATTTGTTCAAGTTATTACATTTTTTGTTCAAGTTGCTTGTTTGGGGTTGAATTCGAGGGTTTTGGCAAACATGTGCCTTTAACTTGTAATCCAACAATTGGAATTCGATGCCACTTGGAGGGATGCAAGTTAGTGGAGTTTAGTTTGATATGGTAGAGTTTCGGGCTTGGAGGAGAAGGTTTCATATTTTTACCAGTCGGCCCTAGGTTGAACACCCCTATGTGTTCAACCCAGATTTGTAGGAGAAGTGGTGATTAGACTTCCAAACCAATTAATCTAACCCAAGAAAAGGGTGAAATGGACATGTAGCATGGGGAGGAAGAGTTCCATGTAGTTTTTTTGGTTCTATGAACCCATTTCCTAACACTTGCTTTGGAAAGCTAGCCTAATTATGCCTATTACGTCTATGAACCAAGTGGGAGTTAGGACATGCTAGAGTAGGTTCAGCCCAAGATATTTTGGAGTCTTCAAGAACCTAGGAAAGGGTATTTAAAAAGGTAATTTGTTTGATACCTCATTTGGAAACTTTGGAAGTTAGATATAAAAAACTAAAAATTGACCTGGTAGGATTTCTAGGCCTAATTTTGGGAATTTGGTCTTTTGGGGCTATTAGAACCCTAAAAGTGCATGAATCTCTGTGGTATGAGCCTAGTTATTTTGATCCTAGCCTAAGTTTGGGGTTTGGAAACTAGATTTCACATTTATTTGGCCTAGTTGAGGGCTAGTGTCCCTAAAACCTATAATTCACCCAAGTTTGCTAAGAGGCCTAGAGAAGGGGAAAGACCTTAGAAAAGTGGAGTCCACTTGGAGAGATAGTGGTCAGCATTGGTTTAAGGTTGGTAAGCCTGATTGGCATCTTTCAGTGGGTTGGGTGCTACTAAGCACTTAGGAAGCTTTTGGTGAAAGAAGCTTGTAAGCTCTGCATCAGAAACAATGTGAAAATGACTATCTACAACACTTTTTCTAAATAAATGAAAAATTAAAATTGGACCTAGGTTTGGTAGTATGGGTATTGGATTTCATTTATTACAAACTTGTAAAATTGAAGAGTTTTATTCCTGCATTTCACCAATCTCACTGTGTCCACGGTCATTGTTTTGTTTTCATTCATGTTTTGGGGTATGTTCCTGGTACAAAGCACCAAGGTGCTTGGTTTATATTTTGGTTTTCATATTTTTTTTACCTACTTAGGCTAGAATAAACAACCCTCAGATGGGAAGTTCATGGTTGTCAAACAAAGACACCATTTTGTATGCTTAAGGCACTTTATGCAATTATTAAGCAAAAGTTGCTCATTAGAAAAATTTGAGATTTTAATGTTTTTGATAAATAAATCCTAGGAATGAGTTTTATTTAGTTGGTTTTAGGTATGTTGGAACTTTTTCCAAATCCTAAAAGTGGAATAAAGTGAAAAATGTAAAAATTGCACTTTTTGTGCAAAGTTGCATTGTTGAAAGTTGTAAAAGTTGCTCAAATTTGTAACTTAGTGGGAAAAGGGTTATAACCTCTAAAATATTGGTTCTAACCATTAAAATATATATATGAGATATATATACCTCATTTTTAAGGTCTTGAGGGCATTAATATATGGATTGGAAGAAGTTGCAAAAAAAGAAATTCAATTTTTGAGTCATTTTTACTGTTGTTTGCATGATGCACAAAATTTATAGACTTTTAGACCACATGTGATTAATTTTTGAGATATATCTTTGAATCAAATTTCTTTTTCTTCTGGTCTCATCATTCTACATTTTTTTTTAACTCAAGTTATTGCATTTTTAGTGAAACCAAGTTTTTAGGACAACATTTTGGTGCACACAGCAAAAATAGGCCTCTAAATACAATTTCCTTAGTTGAAATTTCACGGCCAATTAGGAAATGTTAGTTAGTAGGGTCCTTTTTAAGATTATAGGGTTTCAAGACTGGAGCACGTGTTTTGTGATTTTTCCAATCAAGCCCTAGGTTAAGTACCATGAAGGATTTGACCTCTTGTAGTGTGTTGATTTATGAATGGCAAGAGTTTAGGAATTGGTGAAGGGTTGAGCATTTAGAAATAAGTTATTTTAGTGTTTTTTAACCTTCCTAAGAATTGATTTCATTTCTATGACCCTGTTTCCTACCGGTTTCTTTGTAAACCAGTCATCTACTTGACTGGGAAATGTTTGGGAACTAATAATCTCCATTTATGTTGAAGTCTCCATTTAAAGGTGTCAATGATATTTATGTTGTTCTATTAAGATTATTAATATATTTCAATGAGTACTTTGAGGGATCATACCCAACTTGAGTATCCCAGCTTCCCAAGTCCCGTAAATGCAAAGTTGCAATGTTGCTCAAAAAGTTGCTTGAGCAACTTTTGCAATTTTTGTAAAAAAAGTTGCAAATGAAAGTTTGGGAAGTTGTAACTATCCATGCTCGGGTATATGAGCATAGGAAACATTTTTTTGCAGGTTAGAAGGTTTCCAGTTAGATTTGCATTTTTAAGCAACTTTTGCAATTTTTCACAAAAAGTGTAACTAATGCAAAGTTCACTAGATTTCACTTCTAAGACTTGGAAAAGGTTCCAAACTATTGAAAAACAACTAAAAACACCTAATCCTAGGCTATCTTGACCAAAAACTCAAAAAGACTCAATTTGGCCTAATTAGCAACTTTTGCTCATATCTTGCACAAAGTGGCCTAGGCATATATATCTTGCTCATATCTCTCTCACCGTTTGTCATGGGATTGAACTATCTATTCTGTTAGCTCCAAGTGGTTGAGTAAACCATAGCCCCAACTCATCCCATCTCATTGAGCATTCAAATGTTCTCAGGCATGCCAAACCAAAATGTCCCTAAGGGTCACTAAATGCCATACGACAACGATCTTTGATGGGGCATATCTTGGAGCTCGTGTGAGGTATGGATTCAATTATAAGTCCTATAGGACCATGTTGTGATGACCTAAAATAACCTTTCTTTCTTTTTGGAGATTTAAAAATGTTTTGATTTTGTGATGCCATCTTGGGTGATGCTAAAACTTGTGGTGTTGGCTAGTACAAAGTTGCCAACTACCAAATCTCCCTCACCGTTCATCATGAGATCAAAATATCTATTCTATTAGCTTTGAGTGGCTAGGTAAACCCTAGTCCCAAGCTTGTTGAGTCATGTTGAGTGCTCAAATGATCTTGAGCACGCCAAACTGAAACATCCCAAAGGGTCACTAAATGCCATAGGACAACAATCTTTGATGAGGCATATCTCAGAGCTCGTGTGAGGTATGTATGTGATTCTAGGTCCTATAGGACCATGTTGCAGAGACCTACAATAACCCCTCTCACTTGTTGGAGATCTTACTCCATTTTGATTTTGTGATGCTATCTCAAGTGATGCTGAAACTTGTAGTGTTGGCTAGTACAAAGTTTCCAACTGCCAAATCTCCCTCATTGTTCATTGTGGGATTGAACTATCTATTTTGTTGGCTCTAGGTGGCTAGGTAAACCCTAGACCTAAGCTTTTCTAGTCTCGTTGAGCACTCAAACATTCTCAGGCACGCCGAACCAAAACGTCCCTAAGGGTCACTAAATGCCATAGGGCCACAATCTTTGACAAGGCATATCTTGGAGCTCATGCAAGGTATGGATGTGATTCTAGGTCCTATAGAATTGTGTTGTAGAGACCTACAATAACCTCTCTCATTTTTTGGAGATCTTAATAAATTTTGATTGTGTGATGCCATCTCGGGTGATGCCAAAACTTGTAGTGTTGGCTAGTACAAAGTTGCCAACTGCTAAATCTCTCTCACCATTCATCGTGGGCTCAAACTATCTATTCCATTAGTTCTAAGTGGCTAGGTAAACTCTAGCCCCAAGCTTTTCCAGTTTTGTTGAGCACTTGAACATTCTTGGGCACACCAAACTAAAACGTTCCTAAGGGTCACTAAATGCCATAGGGTAGCAATCTTTGATAGGGTATATCTCAAAGATCGTGCAAGTTATAGATGCAATTCTAGGTCCTATAGGGCTACGTTGTGGAGACCTACAATAACCTCTCTCACTTTTTGGAGATCTTACTCCATTTTGATTTTGTGACACCATCTCGGGTGATGTTGAAACTTGTAGTGTTGGCCAGTACAAAGTTGCCAACTGCCAAATCTCCCTCACTATATGTCGTGGGATAAAATTGTTTATTCTATTAGCTCTAGGTGGCTAGGTAAACCCTAGCTCCAAGCTCATCTAGTCCTATTGAGTGCTTGAATATTCTTGGGCACATCAAACTGAAACATCCCTAAGGGTCACTAAATGCCTTAGGGAAGCAATCTTTGATAGGGTATATCTCAGAGCTCATGTGAGGTATGGATGTGATTCTAAGTCCTATAGGACCATGTTATGAAGACCTATAATAACCTCTCTCACATTTCTAAGATCTTACTGGGTTTTGATTTTGCAACGCCATCTCGGGTGATGATGAAACTCAGTGTTAGCTAGTACAAAGTTCCTAACTGCCAAATCTCCCTCACCATTCATTGTGGGATCAAATTATATGTTCTGTTAGCTCTAGGTGGTCGGGTAAACCCTATCCCTAAGCTCATCCAATCTTGTTGAGTGCTTGAACATTCTTGGGAATGTTGAACCAAAATGTCCCTAAGGGTCACTAAATGCTTTAAGGAAGCGATCATTGATGGGGCATATCTTAGAGCTCATGTGAGGTATGTATGCAATTCTAGGTCCTATATGACTATATTACGGAGACCTACAATAACCTCTCTCACTTTTTGGAGATCTTACTCCATTTTGATTTTGCAATGCCATCTCAAGTGATGCTAAAACTCGTAGTGTTGGCCAGTACAAAGTTGCCAACTGCCAAATCTCCCTCACTATTCATCGTGGGATCAAACTATTTATTATGTTACTCTAGGTGGACAGTAAACCCTAGTTCCAAGCTTGTCCTATCCCATTGAGCACTCAAACATTCTCAGGAACGTCAAACCAAAATGTTCCTAAGGGTCACTAAATGTCATAGGGCAGTGATCTTTGACGAGGTATACCTCAGAGCTCATGTGAGGTATGAATGTGATTCTAGGTGCTATAGGACCATGTTGTGGATAATAACATCTCTCTCTTTTTAGTGATGTTACTCCATTTTGATTTTGCGATGCCATCTCAAGTGATTGTGAAGCTTGTAGTGTTGGCTAGTACAAAGTTGACAACTATCAAATCTCTCTCACCTTTAGTCGTGGGATCAAACTGTCTATTCTGTTAGCTCTGGGTACTTAAAATGTAAATAATAAAAACAAGATATATATTATGATGTTGGTACCCAATATAGACACAATTTTAAAAAATAATAATTTATGATTTTGAATTACTTTGAACTAAGGTTCAAAGTAGTTCGAAGTGGTTCAAAGAGGCATCTTGTAGGTAGAATTCAAGCAAAGTTCAAAATCCATGTTTGATTTAAAACCAGAATTTAGTGGCTATCAAGATTGAAGTTTAGCCTCTAGTTTCAATTTGAATTCAAAAGGCTCAAGAGTCAATGTTCAAAAGATCAAATACACAGTTTTTCTCAATTCCATGTGTGATGTCATTGAGGGAGATTTGGGCTAAGTGTTAAGAAGAAGAAAGACATTGAATCTTTGTATTCAAAGCAATGTCAATTATAGTTGTCTATCATGAGATGATCAAACATTTATAACTTATAGAGACTAAAAGTAGAAACTCAAGATCTTTTCTTAAGATTCATGGTACCAGTTGTAAAGACCAAATTCATGAAGTATGCTAGGAAAATGGACTTAAAGAATATGCAGAACTATCATAGTTTGGAAGAAGAGAATAAAGTGCATTGGCTACCATTGATATCATGAGAGGCACCAAAAGCATTTATACATTCACTCAACAAGTAGTGCAGTTTTAAATAGTAGATGAATTTAAAAACATGAGGAATGATGATGTCAAGTTGCAAAAAGAGACACTCATTATTCTAGGATGTATTGATTATTCCCCATTTTTTATTCCCATGGCCAGATAAAGCAATGCAAATATGCTCTTTCTTCATCATAAATTTTTTATTTGAATATTGGTGGAGATTCAATAGAATGAATAAGAGTCTCGAGTGCATTATCTCATGGATGGAATCACTCTAGGGTGATTAACATCCTGATCTCCACCAAGCCATTCACATGAAAGATGTAGATTAGTTGCCCCACCATGTATGGGAAGATATAATAGAAAGAAAAATCATTCTACAATGACTAATCATGACCCTCGATCCCCTTTAAGAGGCACAAATTGGTTTGGTGGTTTTTAACATCCAAATGAAAATCATAGTTTATAATTTAACATTAAAAGGTGAGATTCAATGCATTCATCTCCATGTTCAAAACACTCACAAGTATAAACATGAGTGTGAAGAATTGTAAATTTATATTCACCATTTGGTTGGCACATCTAGAGTTGAGAAGTTGGACTTAACATGAAGCATAGGCAAGGAGGAGTCTCAGATTTCAATAAAAGAAAGAAGACTAATGCTCATCTTCTACTGTGAAGAGGCAAACTTTGCCAAGGAGAATTCAAAAATCTCACCACAAAATCATCCCTTCTTGCTCTATGCTAGTCTGACCATGGGTTTAAAAATAAAGCCAGTGACCCAAGTATAGAAAAAGATCATTAGATCAAACTTATTATGATGACTCTTCTTTCAAATACTAGCAATGTACACTCTCCATTAATGGGATTGGATTGAGCCTTGCATAGATAAATTAAAGTTTAACATGCATCCATCAAGTGTTGGTTAAAATACCTATGCACTTGTGTTGAACATGATCTAACCCTAGGAGAACCTGCGAGCAAAGTAAAAAGAACATGTGTTGGATTTCATGGAAGGTTCTCAAAGCCATAGAAGAGAGCCATTGTATAAGTGACAGAGAACTTGTGATCTTGAGGGAGATACAAGTGTACAAGAAATTTTGAACTAGCATCAACTAATGTATTTTCCTTTGTCTCAAGTTAGATTGGCAGTGAAAATGGTTTAGTCATTAATATAGATTTAGGAGGAGGAATGTTTGAGAATAGGCATAGACATGGCTATAGAGAAGGTTGACGATCAAAAGCCATCTTTAGAAAGAATATTAAAAACATTCACATGGACAAGAATATCATAATTCATTGTCAAAATTTGATAATATGGATAAGCAGAAAATAAATTATTTGAAATACTCACTCCTGCTGTCACAAGAAAATGACACAAAATGTTGAGATGAAGGATGTAGATAAGGAAGTAATTGAGCTACTAAGATGGTTAGCATCATCCCAAGCCAACACACGAAGACTCAAATCCATGGTATTCAGATAGAAGGTGGGAGTTTTTCATGATAGGTCAAGTTATTAAAGATTTGAAGGAATCACAATTTATGGAGCACCCACACCAAAATCAAGCCTTGTATTCCTCATCAAAAGATGACTGTCACAAATTAGAAGTTGTGGGAACTTGAAGAATGTGTTGAAAAGAAGATGTGGTGTTGGTAAACAATGACATGTGGAGGTTCATATACAAAGTATAGAGATTCCTTTAAACAGGTGTCATTACTTATTTCCTAACCAAATATAAATCTGAAGATGCTATTAATTCCATACAAAAGAAGCCAATGTAATACTAAAAGTGAATCATAATAAAATGTTTAATTATGAATTAAGCATTATGCACATTTTAAGTATAAGAGAATAGAGGGAGGTGGTTTTCTTTCAAGAATTGGTTATTATAACTGATAAGATCCATCAAAAAGATGAAAACTTATATAAAGGGAGAGAGCCAGAGGTAGAGGGTTCCACTTTTCTTTCCTAGAGGTGGACTAGGGTGCTACAATAGGAAAGAGAGACAACAGATTCTGGGACTGTAGGAGAGCTGATTGTTATTGTCTTTTCTGAACTTTGTGTTAGTAAGAATAGGAAACTTTGATTTTAGGTGTAATGAAAAAGATTCTATTTTATTTTAGATAGTGATTCTGATGCAATATGTGTTGAGGTCTATGTAATCTTATACATGTTAGGGGAAGGGATATTTGGGAGAAAATTGTATACCAAAACTTTGAGTTTGGGCAGATTTCTTTCCACTAATTGTTATCTTGGTGTAACTTTCAGTTTTCTCTAAATGTATTTAGTATCGCTATTTCCTGAATATATTTGATTTGAAGATACCTTTAAAGTTCCGATTCTTCACTTTCTTAGGATTTTCATTTGTTTTGTAATGCAACATTCAGGCAAATAGATTTTTTGTTATTTTTTATTCTTTTCTTTCAGTAACTTAGTTTCCACATCTATTTCATGTTTATAAGTAGATGTTTGTAAACCTTTTGTGCTTTCTAGTTAAAAGCATCCATATTTAACTCATTGTAAATCATGTATGGGGAGTTGTACCCAATAAAATTTAGAGGAAGGTTATCAATTCAATGATAACCTATCCAACTGTTAGTGTTGATTCAATCTTCCTATCTAGGCATTTAGAGTTAATTTGTATTTATTTCTTTGGAGGATAATTTGTTCACTAACATATGATAACCAATAATGTCATACATGAACAAACATATAATATACAAGGTTGCATGGGGATAGGGGTACTTGGGGTACTTAGAGTACGGGTACGGATACAACTATTTTTTATAATAGGGGACGGGGGTACTTGGGTATGTCAAACTTTATTTTTAATTATACTTTTATATTTATAGAAAACCTAAATTTATGAGTCATGAAAATGATTTTTCAAATCAAGAACAGTGATAAAGTTTGCAAATGTAATGTATTGTTTTTAGTTTTAGATTTGTTATATGTTTGTAATAATAATTTATGATAAATCTTTAGATGCATAACATAGAAGGAAGACTTTAAACATGAACAAGAAGATCATAAATCATATGACAATAGCATATCACAAATGATAAATTTATGGCTTTAACATTGATAAAGTTTATTGTTGATCAATATTATAACAAAGTTTCAAACTAATTAGGTATTGAATTAAGCTTGATAAACAAATAACAGAGAAGGAAAACTTTGAACATGAACAAGATCATAAATCATATGACGATGACATATTGGAAATGATAAACTTATGCTTGAATAGTGATAAATTTTATTGTTAATCAATATTCTATCAAAGTTTTGAACTAATTAGGTGCTGAATTAAGCTTGATAAACAATGAGCTGATACACAAAAAAAAAAATCAGAAATCTCAATCAAGGTCCTTAGCTATGATGCTCTCCATCGAGTACCCGATACTTGGGATATGTGTACCCAATACTTGGGTACATGGGTACGAGTACCAAGGGTGTTGGTACAAGTACACATGCAACATTATAATATATTATGATAACCAGTAATGTCATACATGAACGAACATATAATATATTATGATAACCAATAATGTCATACATGAATGAACATATAATATATTATGATAACCAATAATGTCATACATGAACGAACATATAATATATTATGATAACCAATAATGTCATACATGAACAAACATATTTAATATAAAATGATAACCAATAATGTCATACATTAACAAACACATAATATATTATTATAACCAATTATGTCATACATGAACAAACATATCATATATTAACCAATAATGTCATAAGTCTAATAATGTCGTGCATCAAATATATGTCATACATCAAATATAAAATGTCATATATACATCAAATGTATATCAAATATGTCCATGAACATAAAATCCAACATATATGTCTACTGATGCATATACATGTGTGTCTATCAACTATATCTTCTCCTTCCCATGAGACGAAGTAAACAAATTCCTAGAGGTCTTCAATCATCATGTGGAGGGAGACAATGGGGATGATGGAGTCTTCCTCACACACTTGCTCGTCCTCTTGTTTAGGATCTTCTCTAACTTGAGCTGATACAAACAAAGTAGATATGAATCAGTAATTATTATACATTGAAATCAAATATATGTACACACAAAATTAATTATTTTCTTACCCCCGTCAAACAGTCACTCTGCAAGTCCACCTTAGAGGCTCTCAGATGATCAGGTCTAACAAGGCCTTACAAAAATTCAATCAATATAATCACTTATAAATAACATTATAAATTTTGATACTAACTATTATAAACAACAACTAAAACCAAGAAAATTCTTTCATACCTCAGTCAATGGCTTTGAACTAGCCATCGTTGTAGCAATTCCACGATTGATAGATTACTGAAGATGAGGAGGAGTCTCAGATGTCAAGAGTTGCATGTCATACAATAGACATTACATGTAACATGAAACATGAAACAAATATAATCAAATAAATTAAATTACTATGAAACAAATGTACCTCTATGAAGCTCATATCATGCCTAGGCTCAAAGTCCCTAGTGAATGTCAATGGTCCAGTAGAGAATTGATGCACATGCATAAAAATTTTTGTCAATCCTTCATATGATTACTTAACAAATATATGTATTAATTTAAATGATTAAATTGATGCATACCTCTGAACTCGTCGATGGGACAAAAAATGGGGTCGGGGGATCTCTACTAGGGCCACCAACACTCTGACCCTGAATTTTGAACAATGTTAATACATGCTAATCAATTAGTCATTCACTATACATATGAAATGTGATTAAATTAGTTTATTATAATTGTAATTTACCTATGTGTCAATGCCAAATGTCTCATTCAAGAACTGATCAGTGACTAGCCCATCATCCACTATCTCTAGCATGACTGCCAAATGTGCAAAAGGATCCACATGATGTGCACATGTGACCGCAATGGATAGAAGGCTCTTCCTCAACTAATGGACTCGTGTAATGAATGAGGGTCTGCGTCAAAGCATTAATAGTCTCTAGAGTGCTGGTCTCTACATGCTCCTTCACAGCTGAAGGAATAATCATATGCTCACCATGTGGCTTGACAACAAGTTCCCTAACTACATTATGGTCAAGACATGCCCCTAACCTCTCAAATGATGACCCCCCACCTCTACCTTAAGATTCTAATGTATCAAAATAATTGGGGATCTCCCCAAGGACAAATTCATAATACAATTTTCTTAAGAAATACATTGGGACCTCATGATTATTGCAGGGAGAGGCATCAAAGACCATCCACCATCTATCCCAAAAATTATTTCTAATACCATTGTATATGCACCAACAGATGGGGAACTGTTTAGTTGTCTCTCTAATAGTATTTTGTTCACTAGGCTTTCTAAACAGTGCACAAATGCTACCTTTTGGTATATCTTTTTTTTTTTTTTTACATATTGATATGATAATTTGTTTACATAATATTTTTTTTGTTCCTCCCTCTTAACACACCAAATAAACAACTGACCACTAGCAAAAGCTACATGGGCCATAATGGACTTGAGGGAGGATGTCAATTGTGTTCTCATTGGATTGATTTGTCTACAAGCTTTCAACCTACCAATGAGTGCTTCTAA